>VYXB01002327.1:559561-629439 GCA_013397135.1 Pachyramphus minor | reverse complement strand
TTTTTTTTTTTTTTTTAGAAAAATACGTTAGTTTCCTATTTTTCCAAGCAATTTTTCATTTCTATTAAAAAGTACTTCTGTTTCAGTACATATTGGTTGATACAGTATAAATGACAAGTTCTAAGCCCTGCAGTCTGAGAGAGGCAGTATAATGCAACCTGTAAATGTCACATTATCCCTTTCCCTTCTTTTCAATCTGTATTGGGTTGTGATTAACCTTTTAAAACCACAGAGCACCTTGTCATGGCATGAATTGTGACAAGTCATAGAGAATCATGGCATGAATCTGGCTTTTCCTAATTTGGGAAATCACAAGCATTTCTTATGCTGGTTCAAACAACTTTTTTTGTCTGCTATATATAGAACAAGATTTCATTATGGATTGAACTTATAACTTGAAATATATTGAAAACTTGATAAGCATATATTTAATTTTTACTCTGTGTTGTTATTTATGCACTAATCACAATTTTTATTACTTTGTGTTTAATGAAAGTTATCTTAGTCTTCCAGTGTTTCCTAAAAAAGCATATTCCATAAGTTAAGGGTCATTAGGACACAGAAATCCTTCAGCTAACTTATTATTCTTGGGAATATTCATCATATTAACCTATGGAGATGTTGGTAACGTGGCTTCTAATTTGGCAGTTCACGGAAACAAAAAAGGTAGAATGTGCTCAGTCTATGGCAGCAAACTGCTAGGCATTACCCCAATAGGCTTTCAGTATGCTTTAACGTACTAAAAATGACAGAGTAACAAATGTCATAAGTTTCTATGCTGAAATCATGCTTATCATACTGACTAATGAAGCTGCTTTTCCTGATAAACCAAGCTGACTCATCAAAACCAGTAACCATCGGCAAAAGCAGTGTAGGTGGAAGGTAGTTCTAGGACTCTTTGTAAATCTCTTGAATAAGTCTCCCTTTCTAGAAAGATATATCACAGACTACTACTATTGGGAAAACGCTGATGAGATATAGTATGTTAAAAAATGGACTTTTCTGATGTTACTCTTCATGTACATAATTCTTCAAGTTTCACTACATTATTTGTGCTTTTCCTTTTCTGTTTTGTCTCTATATTATTTTGCAGTTTTGTTTACCTGATTACAGACACAATACCTCCTTTCCCTTCGCTTCCCTTCCTTTACTTCTTTCACATATACTCTACCCGAGACAAGTTAAAATTATTCAGGTGCTACATTTATTTTCCTTTCTTTGAAAAATAAATATGACCTTTTCTTGAAATAGCAAGAGTTGATACTAATCTGCTTGTTACAGTTGAGATTTTGACCTGCCCTGTAAACTGCACATTGACTTCTAGCTCTGAGCACTGGTTTTGATGGTGATACGTGTCACTTTGCTGCAATGGTAATTCAGGCAGAAGCCATTTATCATTTCTGAATATAGAAAGTGTTTCATGTGACACTGTGCACACTGATTCATAAAATGATAAATATCAAGAGAAGCAGTGTATCTTGGCCCACAATGATCAGGATCAGGACCAAAACATCTACTTGCTATTCTTGCTTTGCTCAATGGAAGACAACAGTTTGCATGTGTTTTAATGGCTACTTGCTGATAAAAAGAATAAAGTAAGATTAAGAATTATTTATTTTTACAATAAATATTGATGCAGATCAGTATTTTCTTTCCTGTGTCTGTAGTTTTATTTATGTCTTTCTGTATCGGTAGACCAAAAAAGGCAATGATAACATGATTTTTTCACCTTTTTCTCCTTACTAGAACAGACAAAATATATCAACAATGTTTCAGCAGATTTCTCAGTTCCTTGGCTTTTGTGTAAAAATTTCACATGGGAATATTACTGTGACCAGACTTATGAACATGGAATGACCAGAAAATCCACAAACAGTATAACAGAGAGGTTAAACCCCACCCAGGCCAGGCACAAAAAGAAAACTCTGTTACTTTTGGAAAAAACCCAGTACATTTGAAATAATAATAATAAAAAAATTATAAAACACATAAATTTCAGTTGAAATCTGTAAGAAGTATGATTTTTTGAAATATATTGAAATTGAATTTCATACCAGGCCTTGCTCAGCACAACGACAGCTCAGCAGAAATGTTGTCCAAGTGGAACTATTAAAAGGTCTAATCATGGAGAAATGTAGTTCCTGTAACAAAACAAAAATAGGGATTTTGCATCTCTGATCAGCAGTCTTAGTTTCTACTGTGTTACATTCTATGAACTCGGTTAGAGAAGTTATATGCTTCAGATTGATACAGATCACCTATGAAATTTGAAAAAAAACATTGTCTCTCCATGCCTCAGTATCATACCTGTAGAATATTTCATGGCTGAGCTATGAGTATTAAGTTATTGCTATATTTACCTTGCTTCAATTCAATATTATAAAGTATATTTCAGACAATTCTTTTGGAAATATTCATTGATTATTTAATCGTTGCCTTAATACCAAGTGTTGGAAAAAGGTGTCACTTTCTTCCTGCTTCTTTATTTTCATTCTTTGTCCCAGGAAGCTGAAAATTTTACAAACTATCACTTTTCGGGGGTTTTTTTCATACTTGATGCAATAGCTTTCATAGCATTACCACTGGCTGATGTAAATCCTAATGGTACTTCACTGCAGGCAAGAAAATGGGAAGGGAACCAACGGAGTTCAGGCTAGCTGCTGATCTTCAGTTACCTTCATCTTAAACTATCTCTCTTTACCTATACCTCCTTTGTCCCCTGAATGCACAGTTCTTGGCAGAGTATGCAATGCCAGCAGATGTACCTGTCCTCTTGTTATGTGAACCAAGAAGGGAAGTGAAGGAGCAAGCAGGGCCATTGAATCAGTTTCTCAAGGGCAGAAATTGTCCAGTCCCTTAGGAAAAGGTTTTAAGGGCCTCCCTAAAAAAGCCAAGGAACTCCAAACTTATGGCACATTGCTTAAGCTTAGTTTGGTCTCTATGTAGTGTTTGGCTGAATGATCTCTTTCTTGTTGCCCACAAGATGAAGTGTAGGGTGCAAACAGGTGATGAATTCATGTTAATCACGCAAATATGAAGGAGAATCATAATTACTGAAATCCATGAAGATCTTCTAGATGATCCTCTAGGGATATAAAATTTATGGCTCACCAAAAATTTACATATTAGGAGTATATGCTATAAAATACTATTAGCAGGGGCTAGGAGCATATACATAGGCAGCATGGTAAAAAGCTGCAATGTCACTCCTGCTCCAGGCTGGTTTACTTGGCAGTAAAAGAGAGGCAAACTTACTGGGAAGGAAGTGTGTACTGACATGTTGATGAATTGCAATTTGTTACAATGGCTATACATCATGCCAAAACGTTAATGGCAGGAGAATAACATCTACTTCCAACCTTTGACTCAGTGTCCATGATGTACTAAGCCATGATAACAAATATGGGGAGAAATAGGAAGAAAGAAACACCTGCTGTTACTAGAAATTCATTATTTCTTAATCTGAAAACTTATGGGATTGATATTGATTGAGTTATTTTACGAAGCGGAGATATACAACAACTGCATACCACATTTGAGTATTTTGTAAATAAAAATATCATTTTCTGTGTAAAAAGTGGATACTAACACTCATATAAGTGGATGCTAACACTTGTCATATGTGACTCATTTGTCACATATCTGTCCCATAGTGAATACAAACACATTGGGTTTTACAGTTTTTTGAAACCTGTTTTTGAAAAAACAGATTTTTTTTTCTTTATTTATTCTTCAAGAGGACACCTTTAATATATAGTTGTATTTATTATCCCAAATTTTACCTCCTGGGAAAAATTTACATGATGAAAATCTCACTGACTAATTTTTTTTAACTCTTCAAATGAATATTTTACCAGGTTAGGTCATAATTTGCAAGATACCTAGCATGCCTTTACCTGTATTCAGAAAGGGTAGGCAATTGCTTTGATTACTGCCTTTTTCTGTTATTCTTTTCAAAGACTATGAAATTAATTCATCTGTAGGGTTACATACTCTTTTAAAAAATAGTTCTGATCTTTATATAGCAATGCAATTTAAATTAGTACCTAATTCTCCAAAGTCCACAATTTAGGACAGCGCAGAATCTACTGCAGCAACTAATTAAACACTTACTGTAAGGTTAAGTTTTTCATTAAATCAATAGGCCCCTAGTGTCAGTTACAAAGCCCTAATTACTATGCTGTAAATTTAGATTGAATTTGAATTAAGGACTGATTTCAATCTAACCACAGCATGTAAATATTGTAAATTACCAGAATTACAGTTCAATAAAATTGAATGGATTTCACTTTAGATAAACTAAATGCAAATGAGACTAAGGAAAAAAAACCTGCAGAAATTTCCCAAACATCTGCACAAGAGACTTACATGTGAAGTCTATAGTACAGTACTTTGGCAAAGAGCAGCTTCAAAATGCTGCCACCGTTTACACTAAAATGTTTTAAATATTTCATTATCTGTTCTGAAAATGAATAAATTTAATCTCTCCCAAGTGATCAAGTAAAATGATGGCTAATGTGCCCACTTACTGCGTTGCTTTAGTTTGATGACTGTATTGTTGTGCTAAAGCACAGTATGAAATCAGGTTATCAGGTTATAACTGGCAGGGATAAAAAAAAGCAGTGCTGGGAAACACAAAACAACCCATTTTCAAGGCATGAATCATGCACTTTGAAGACTCAGAAAAAGTGTAAAAATTACAGACAATGGCACTCTAATCAAACAAGTGTAAAATTGAAAATAATTGGGAGTTTGTGGACTTTCATTCACCTTCAAACAAGCACTGTATCCACAGGATATTAATAAATTTGGGGAAACAGGCAATATGCTAGGTTACACAGAAAATGAAAAATCAAAAATGCCTGTATTGAGGGTCACACATACGATTAAGAGGTTTCTACTCACCTGCTTACATTCTTTCAATATATGCACTAAAAATACATTAGTAGCCTTAAGATGTCATTAAAATTTAATTAAAACAATGTCTAATTTTTTTATACTTTATACTTCCTTAATACAGTTAGATACCATAATAATAGAAGTTGACTGAAAAATAAAAATAGAAATTAATTTTGTCATGAAAGCTCAGGAAAGCCATAGATTAAGGAAAGTAAGGATAATTTTTATGATTTTGTGCTTGAGAGATGTGGAACATAAACTCAAAATTAGAAAGTAATGAAGAAATAATAATAATCTTCCTTCAAGAGTAACATCCATTATTCTCATTTCTACCTCAAATACAATTATGCCACCTGATTCTTTACTATAGTTATGATTTTGTTTCTTTTTTCCAAGCATATTCCATGGGGTTTTCAATCTGTCCATGCCTCACAAAGTTAAACACTGCCAATGTAGTTTGCAGGCACATGCCATGTGTCTGATCATTTACAAGCTGACAGCACCACACTTTCTGAAACTCTTATTTTCTGTGAGTGTTAAAATTGTATCTCAAACCACAGAATGTTTTAATGACTTCATGTCATCAAGAAAGGTAATAATACTTCAGCTCAGCTTCATCAGCTGAGCATGGTAGCCAAAGGTAGTAAGTAATTTACTACGTGTGCCCTATGTAGACATTTCACATTAGGAAAATTCAAACCATTCTGTGAAGTGCTCATCTTCCAGCCCACTGGAATGTTAAATTACTGACTGCAAAGAAATGATATTTCACTTAAGTTTGGAATTTTGCACAAGTGGAATGCATGGGCCAAGCTGCAAAAAACCCACAAAGTAGGTAAGAAAAAATGACTTGTGACACTTGCCAGAAAAGAAAATATAGTATATTTATACCACCTACAGCACATATAATATTTGCTAAATGTAGGCAATATGGTAGATTGAATGAGGAGTAGTTTTATAATTGTCCTTCGTATTTCATAAGGGGTCCTTTTCCTATCAGCTTTCCACATTCATGTTGTACCCTAGTGCATAGGAGAAGATATTCCTGTTGTGATTCTGCTGTTCTGGCTCCCATGCTTACTCCTTAAGGCTAGGAGAACCATCTCTCCTCCTGGGTCTCTACTCTTGAGGAAAGGTATGCAGGAAATATTAATGACTGATGAAATAAATGTCTATCTCTTTAAATTCACAGAATAAATAGATGATTTGGACCTTACTCTCCAAAGTGCAAATGACTTCATGTTCCCAGTTCTGGAATTTAGGAGAAATTATGAAATTACATAAATTTCCAGGGCACAGATGGTTTTGTTTGAGATAATTTATTTGTGTTCATGTTCTGCATAATTTGTTTTAAAAAAAAGTATGGTTCAACAGTCTGATTAGCTAACACATAATGAAATGGCCATGCTATGGGCTTGTATTTTGACAACTGATAGTATTAATGGAAAAGAAAATACTTTGAAAAGTCTTCTGGGAGACTTCTTTCAGACAGCAACTAAGATTTGAATTTTATTCTTGTACAGTTTAAAGTTTAATGGCAGTTCATGATCATCTCAGCCTCTTGCAAAAATGCTTTGCCAAACAAACATGGACAAACACTTATTCTCCTAAAATTATGCCCATATTTAATATCTGGAAAATGGAATGACTGGAGTTTGCCTTTCTATTACTGTACAACATCTATGATACCTGGGTATCAAATCATACAATTAGAACAGTACAGCCTAAATACAGTGAAGATAAATAGCTTATAGCGTGTAGACTCCAGAACAGAAACATGGAGTTAAAAAAGCAAATCGGTAACTGAAGGCATTCTTAATGGTACGAATTCAGGAGTCACACTTTCAAAATAAAGAAGCTTGAAAGACTTTTCTTTGCAATTTATTTGTATGATGAATTGCAGACTAGAATCTCAGAAAAATTTAGATTGGAAGGGATCTTTGGAAGTCAGCTAGCCTGATCCTCTACTCCAAAGTTAAAACATGTTTTCCAGGGCTTTGTCCAACATCTGAGGGCCCTCTTCCACAGCTTAGCTCCTCTTGCCTAGTGAAAAAAAAAAATACATCTGTTGTGGTACCCTTTGCTGCTGACCATTACCTCTTGTATTTTTACTCTGCATCTGAGATGCAGATCCATGTTCTCCACTATGATACAGCTGAAAGCAGGAATTAGATCTTTCTCTTAGCCTGCTTTTCTGCAAGCTGAGGAAACTCACTTTCCTCAGTATTCCTTTGTACATCAAATTCAGCTTGTTAGTTTCTCTTGAAGTTGGGAGGTGGAACTGGACACATATTCTGAATACAGAGGAATAGTTATCCCCCTCAACCTGATGGTTGTGTTGCTCCCCACTGTGTTGTAAACATGCACTGCTACAAGGGCAGTACCAAAACATTTATTATCTGAGCAACTGTGATTAATTACCATTTATCTAGATGTGGGAAAAAATGGCAAGGTAAGAGACAATAGTTTGACTCTGCTCTGTTTCACTTATCAAGCACATGATTTTAGTTAGTAGTGAGAATTAATTCCATAATTTTTACTGCAGAAGACCCACAGGTTTTTAGTACCCCATCACTAAATAGTGAAATATCTACTGGTAACAGGTAGTTCATAATTTCATCTTATGGTTCTAAAGTGAATTGTTCACATTCCGTGAAAAAATATCTAGCTCTAAATATGAATCTTCCTGGAACAGTGAGCATATAAACCACCAACTATTGTTACTTGAAAATACTAGGCAGAATGCTTGGAATGGTTTCGGAATGCTAGTTGAAACTACCACTGCCTAAAAAACAAAATAAAGAAGCACCCAGCAGTCTGGGACAAAGGTAGCAATAGATATACTAGTTTTTCAATGTATTTTGTAGTAACAGTTATTATGGATTTGAATTAAAATATATTTTAGGATAGGCATTAATAGATCACACTGGCAACATGCACTTGATTTTCTTTTCTGTCAGCTTTGGGTTATGTATGCATTTTAACATTTAACTTCACTGCATGCAAAATCCAGCAAAGAAAAGTGTGCATAAAAATATACAGGGCATTACTTATTTATATGTAAAACCTTTATTCTATTTTGTTATTTTAGATTAAATCACGTTTCAATTCTATTCTCTCAGGGAAGCACTAACAGTTTGAGCTCAGCGTGAAAGCCATCAAACACTTGAGCTGAAATTTAGATTGGGCAATTTTGCCTGGTGAAGTAGAAAAGGACATGTGGAATGGCAGTGAACAGAATGGCTTATGGAAAGGCAGATGTTTTAATAACTTGTTGTCTAGTGGGAGCCTCAAATATCTAAATTTAAACACTGCAATATATTAAAGTGCATTGTTGTCAGGGAGGGTATACTCCTTTACCTTATGAATCAGTGTAAATGTGCATATTTTATGTGTGTGCATGCACACTTTAATACAACATGTATTTTACAACTGAAATTATAATTAATTGGAAGGTGTTGAAAGAGATTATCTCAGACTGAAAAATTCGGCTCAGGTCTTCATTGCAAAATACATCATATCAGAGTCCAGGGAATTTTCAATCTTGAGTTTTGACTTTAACCTGTCTTCCTGTGAGTGGACTGATGATATACTTGAGATCTCGTGCCTACTAAGATCCTTTTTGATTCAACATCTCAATCTCCTGTTAATTCACACTAGGCTTTAAAGTATATTTGTCCTTAAAAATATTGCTGGAAGTATGTTATCATTTTTCCTAAAAAAAATGTCCAGGGAGAGGGTAGAAACCTCTTACGCTGAGTTCTTTACAGAAAAAAATCCCTCAGAATGTCTGGAAACACTGAGTTACTCTAATTCACTCTGGCTGCATAATTTAAAATCTGGCAGAATTAAGATGACTAGGGAAGAAAAATTTTATTAATAAGCTAGCTTCCCATATGTTCATGAACAACTGGGTCCTTTTAAAGAACAATGAAGGTCTTCTCTCTTGACTTTTGGATATATTACAGCAGTATTTATATACTGTTTGGTGACACAGAACTAATTGACGTCAACTTTCACATTTGTCATCTCATATGCTGTCCCTATTTTCTAGAAGTAACAGGCTATGTATTACTGATGGATATTGAAAATAGTTTAGGTATACAAAGAAGAAATAGTAAAGAAAAGTTATTGTAAAAATATACTTAATATTGAGGTTTTAATTTATGGTTTATCAGACACATTAAATAAAAAGGCAGATGGAAACATTCCTACAGATAGGGTGACAAAGTGAAATTGGGGATAATATTTTACGAAAGTTAATGACTTATAGAGTATACTAGAATGATTTTAAAGCTAATAATATTTACTTTATAATAGTATTTACTTGACAGTAATTACGGGACAATGCAATAAAAATATGCATAAATAGAACCCAAATAAAGTCTTGCAAGCTTTGTATCTCTGCACATTTTCAGTGGTATTTTTAATTCTGTTTTAGGGAGTGGATTGTCAGTTAGGGTTAGCAGACCCTGTTGGTTAAAGAAGAAATAAAGACTAGGTAAACTGGATGGAATATTTTTACGCAGAGATATCACTTCTGGATCAGCAAATCCTTGAGCTAGATACTACTGCAGATAAAAAAAGAAATTAATGGAGAAAATTATTTCTCCCTTTTCTTTTTTCTTCTGATTTCACCCCCCTTTTTTTTCAACTCTTATCCAGGTCTGTGGTATGCTAGGCTAGATGGATTTCAAGTCTGGCCATTCATGTTCTTATAACCCAGTGTTAATAGACATAGTCTAAGAGCTTCCACAGGAATCACATGAGAAGCATAAAAAAGCAGCACTGAGCTGAAGCAAAGAAAACATGACAAGACCTTGGCTAAAAACACATGGCAGGCAGAATTTGTGACCAGGTTGTATAGTCCTTACATAATATAGTAGAGGCAATCCTTCAGGATTTCTCTTGTTCGATTAGAAAGAAATCTGTAGAAACTGTGTATTATATCTGGAACACAAGACCTATGGGGAGAGGCTGAGAGAGCTGGGGTTGCTTAGTTTGGAGAAAAGGAGGCTTAGAGGTGACCTCATCACTGCGTGTAACTACCTGAACGGAAGTTATAGCCAGGTGGGGATTGGTCTCTTCTCCCAGGCAGTTAGTAATAGGACAAGGGGGCACGGGCTTAAGCTCTGCCAGGGGAAATTTAGGCTGGATATTAGAAAGAAATTCTTTACAGAGAGAGTGGTCAGGCATTGAAATGGCCTGCCCAGGGAGGTGGTGGATGCACTGTCCCTGGAGGTTTTTAAACTGAGATTGGACATGGCACTTAGTGCCATGATCTAGTAAACGGTCTGGAGTTGGACCAAGGGTTGGACTCGATGATCTCTGAGGTCTTTTCCAACCCAATCAATTCTATGATTCTATGATTCTATAAATAGATCCTTCTTATGCCTTTGTTCAAGAGGACAAAGCTAATAAGGTGCTTAATGTTTCTAAAAAATCTTTCTGTAAACAGATCCTAATCACTTTGTGCTGCATTGCTGGCAAGAAGGAAAGCAGACTAGAGTTGCTGCTTGCTGCTGAATGGCACACAGACTGCTGCCGAAAAAAAAAAAAAGCAGCCTCTTGAAGCTACACTCGTTTTTCAAACTCTCTTTTGCTGGATGGGAGTCTAATGGGCAAGCTTACATTCAATCCTCTTGTTTCAGGAGAAAATCTAGCATTGTCAATCAAGTAACAAAAAACTGAAGGTAGGAAATATGTGACAGGTATTCTGCAACAATAACAACCATAATTACAAGCACCTTAATTAAACTAGCTCTGAAGCAGTTAGGACTGCATTTGGGAGCTCCTTGAATAACACTTGCCCCACTTATCTTCCATTTCAACTTAATATTCGTAGTGCTAGTGTTGCCTATATCATCAATGTCAAAAACTAAAAAGTCTTATCTTCAACTTTCATTCCAATGCTTCAAAAGAGCTTTGAATTTGCATCTTACTCTAGGGAAGATGTAGTTTAAAAACATTTTTGCCCAGCTTGCTCCATTAATTTCTGAGGAAAATGCACCTACTGCTGTGAATATGACAGTTCTCAACCTTGGTGTTTTTACAGGATGTCCCTCCCTAGGGAACAACCAACACCATTCTGACTTACACTGCTGGAACTGCACCTCCTGCTGGGTAATCAGCTACTGCAGCACTAAGGGAGAGACCTCAGTATGATTAACTGGATGCCCCTTGTGAATGCAAAGGAAAAGGAGAACTGCAAGTTTTCTTGGGGGAAAAAGTGCTTTTAGTAATCATCTATTTTCAATTCAAGCAGCTAATTTACAGTTGCATAGAGCTGCTCAATTACCATCAGCACTTAGTATTTTATACATCTCAGTAAGCTTTAACTTAAAATAAAATTCATCACATCTATCAAATATATTTTTCTCCCAATTATTTCTGTGAGTCAAGAACAAAATTCATTTTGTAATGATTATCTGACTCAGGTAAAGCTGATTTTCTATTACTCTAGGCCAAAGCCACTGACAAGGGCACAAAAAGGATTATTTTTCAGCAGTTCTCAGCTCAGCTAAATCAGCAGATAATGCCATCTATGATGCACAGTGATCCTGACCTAAAGCCCTCCTCATTGTTAATGTTTCTCACATCCCAAATATGCCTCAGTGGCAGAAAAACTTTCTATAGCCACCTTTGGGAATCAAGAAAAATTAATCTTTTAGAATTCTTCGGATTTTATGCTATTTTATTTTGGTTGTCTTCTGTCCCAAATGGCATTGCTAATTAACACATGAAGACAATATATTTTATATAGTCAGTGGTGGTAATTTAGTGTACAGCTTTATTATATGCAGACCATAAAATAAAGACTCCTTGTACTCCTATTAAAAAAAAATAACAACATCAAAACCAAAGTGCAAAACCCAGAAGTGAAACATCCAAAAGAAAATTAGTTTCTCTGCCAAAGAGCAAATAAAGCAAAAAAATTCATTGTTATTGACTGCTATGGACAACAAAAGCAGTTTCTCTTCATCAGCAACAGAAAAGCATGTGGACTTCCAACTGAAAATTTCATTTATAGTTGATTTTATTGTTTGAATTTTTATGACATTTGAAGTCAATTATTCATTGGTTTAAGAGATTTTCAGTCATTAGTTAAAAGAAAAACTAATTTTCTTTTTAGAAGTGTTAATCAATCATTTAGATGCTGTTTAAATTCTATCATTTTTATACTTAAATATGTACGTTAGTAACAGGATACCAGTGCCATGTAACATGGACAGTCTCCATTTTCCCAAGTGTCCTCTTCAACAAAAAGCTGCATAATTTTAAATTTTCACATGATTTTTGTTTCTGCTAATTATGTTGGTTGTCATCAAAACCATATGACAAACAGTAATGTACCTTCCAAGTGTCTCTCAGTCAGCTAAGAACTATCATTCTGTTTTAAATATGGGGAAGCTGAGATACATAGAAGTGTAAAGGCTTAGAGGGTATTCTGATTGTGTGCTGAAGCCAAAAAGCAAACCTTTTTGTAATTCTGCTGGATGATTACTCTAATAAATATGGTATAAACAAAGATTGTTAATCTTACAGCATTTTAAATTTATCTGATTGCTCCTTAAATGTAGTTATTCATTGTAAAAAAAGCTTTAGAACTCAGTAGGAGGACTAAAGTACTGTGAAGATACCACTTGGTCCTTAAAATTCCTGTTTAAAGTATTTCTTTTTCACATTCTATGTTATACAGAGAAACCTTCACAATAATTAGTTTGCAACCGTCTTAGGCCAATTCCTATCACACCGACTGACATCATCTCGTCATTCCCTTGAGCTTTGCCATCTGACTCTGTCTTGCTTTGACCAGCACGCCTCATTTGTTCCCTGAACTTTCACGTATTCTCAGCTCTCTCTCTCTCCATCTCTTGCTTTGTATTCAATTTAATACCTTTTAAGTAATTTACACATTAAGTAGATATAGAAGGAAGGCAGAGAACAGGATATGACATGCCATTTCCTAGTTCCTTTACAGTTGATGAACAGGATAGATAAGAGAGTCATTCTGATGCCCTGCCTGCTTTTCAAGCTCAGGAACCTTGCATACTTTGATACAAAACCATGCAGAAAAGAAGCTGTTTGTGAGATCCTGTATCATTTATACAAGAAAATTTAATAATTAAAAAATCAGTGTAAGGTTTGCTAGTTGTTACATGTAAATGAATCCAGAGGAACACCAATTATGGGCTGGTATAGATTCTCTAGATTGTGAAAATAGTAGTATTACATCTCATCTTCTGATGTCAGATTATTATAAACTATTGTACAGATAATTTTTATATGAATTAATTAAAAAAACCCTCTGAAATCATAACTGATCCTGCTTTGAGCTGGAGGTTGGAGTAGGGACTCCCACCTAAATTACCCTATAATCTAAAAACCCCTATGTTTTTGCCTTCTGAACTGGGTGGAAACCAAAGCACTTCTTTCTTTTGCACTGTTAACATGTTCACACTTCATATGAGCAGTACTTCACTTTACTTTACACACTTTGCATATTGGCCTTCCCCCAAATGAAAGACATTGTTATTTTTCTCTTCCTTTCTCCTTCCTTATTTTCCTCTCTTGCCTTATTTTACATAATTCTCAGTTCTTTTCTAGTAGCAAAGTCCCTTTTACTGAGTAACTTTGATCAATGAAAACCTGTTTTCTCATACCATCCAAAAAATAATTCCTTATTTCTGGAGATCACTTAAGAGTCTTTTTTAGTTTGTTAATTTTTATCTTATTTACATATTTCATCATCTAATTGACCATTTTAATTTAATCATTTGTATCTTTGCTTCCACTGGAACCTCTGTATAAAACAACATCACAGAAAGAGCCCACGCAGTCTTTGCTCTGTAGTAAATAAAACTCCTGTTCAGAACCCACTTACTGTAATGTTCATGGATAATTATGAGAAGATAAAGAGCAAGCTGGACTGGTCACATTCTGTTTGAATAATAAAAATAAGGTGGTATCTTCACTAGGTTCTCTCTCTGCTCTGATCATTGGCTCTGCCTGTCAAATGTAGTTTTAGCATGTGTATAAGCTTTCTGGTGTATGGGTTGCATTACAAAAAGTAGCAGCAGCAGCATGGTTCATAAGGTGAGGAAAATACAGTAGTACAGAGACAAGCTACATAATCACATAGCAATTATTAGTCCTTGGAGAGAGCAATGATATCTGTAGATACAAGTAAATGTATAAAAGATAAGTTGGTCATCATAAAAGAGTCAATTAAAAAAAATCCTACCAAAAGAAAAACAAAAGAAGCATAGAGAAGGTGATGGCACAGTGATTTACATATATTTCTAAGTCATAGATAAACTTACAGCACCAAAAGGGTGTATACTAAAAAGCACTGGCTTATTACATTAGATCATAAATAAATTTGAAATAAATTCTTTAAAACTCATGTATTTGAAACTTTCTGTGAACAGAATGTATGAAAAAATCTGGACCCAACAAGTCATGATGGAAATTAAATTTTGCTTTCTCCTTCTGCTAGATGTAGAAACATAAGTTGTGCTGTCACTTGTCAGTCATCTCAGGGTCAGCCAAAATCCAGCTGACCTGCTCTGAGATTGCCATTAATTTTTAAAAAGTATTTACTGATTGTCATTAAATGGATTAAAAAACGCATGAGTGAGCAGATGAGGATAAACATATGCAACTAAAGTTATGGGTTGAGATAAAAATATTCTTATAAATAGGATATAGCAGTCTCTGTGGCCTTGTATCATGATATCATTTTGCCATTAAGATGATTATTGGTCTGTGAAAATGGTGAATCACTTTAATTTCTAAATACGTCTAGTATTTACATGAACTCCTTCATAAATGTTTTTATCCTCATAGCAACTCCTGTATGGGACTAAAGGTTTCTTCTTTTTCTGACTCATCAATTAGGCCATTACACAACAGCACTACACTACACAGGGGTTAGCATCTCAAGCAGGACTATGAACACAGCTTACTGAAAGTCAGCTTCCTTCAAAAGACAAGGAAGACCCTTCTAATCACTGTACAGTAGGGCTCTATCTCCTGTGTCTATACTACAGCTTTAAAGTTACCTGTTTATTACCTGTAATATCTGATGACATAATTCCCTCGTGTTCATAAGCTCTGTATAGTGCTTTGCACTAAAGTTTAGGCAATAAGGTTTGTATAAATGGAGAGAAGGTGTTGGCATCCATCAGTGATCTGAAGCTGTATCTGCAGTTGCAGTAGACACTGGATCAAAGGAATGATCAAGAGGCAAGAGCAGCTGAGCTCATTTAACTAAGTCATAAAAGGAAGGAAAAAAATAGTAAGACAAAATGCAGAAACATTCTGAAGTGCTAGAATAAATTCATAAGATTTCTAAAATGCTGTGCACTACTACACTTTTAATTGCAGCAGACATAGCAATAATAGGCAAAAAGATAGTTGTATAGTCACACTTTATGTTTTGAAGCCTGTAAAAGTTGGGGTTGAAGGAATTCAAATGCTTGAATTTCATATCACATACATTCATAAATTACTGATAAAGAAATGGAAAAGGAGTTCCATAAGGTACTAGAAATGGTGCAAATGGTGCCCCACATCAAGCAGGATCAGTTATGGCTTAAGCTGATTTTAATGCCCAGTTGGAAACAAGCTTTGATGTGTAAGAAAAGTTCATGGGTTGACTCAGAACAGTTTAGGAAAATGACTAGTGAAGGCTAGATCTGTGCAAGTGTTTTTACACTTTAAGCACCTCTAACAAAATGTGAACCACTTGCTAATTCTGATATGAAATATCTGGCATCTTGATAGCATTGCAGAAGTAAAAAGTGTTTTTCCTGGTGCGGAGAGAGAAACAAAACACCAAAGAAAAATCCTAAGCGAAGTGTCAGTGCTGAAAACCAAGACTTCTACTTTTAAAAGGTTCATGAAAATAGGATTTTAATAATTTAATTGAGAGAATTGTAATAGCCTATCTCTGCTCAAGTAATGCATTTGACTGAACAACAATTTGGAAAAATTACAGGCCTGTCTGGAGCACCTGTTTATGAAGCATGTGTAAATGATTTAAAGACAGAAAGAAACCATTTCAAGTGACATATTTTAGGAAAAAAACAAAAATAAATTACGAGAATCTTTCAAAAATTTACATATGGAGCAAAAAACCCCCAAAAACTCATTAAAATGGGTCATTAAATTATCTTAGCACTATCTTGTTGTATTACAGTTAGTTGTAATTTCCTAAATAAATGGTAAATGCTTTGGCAAAACAAAACAAAACAAAACAAACAAAACAAATATAAAAATGTAGGCTGTTAATCTGTTTAATTATAGATAATGCTAACAATTTTATTACTGTTTTATTGCTTCTCTCTGTAGTTTATAGTTTCTTAAACTTTTGCAGTGGTTCTGGAAAATGTGACAAAACTGCTGCTTAATTGTGCTCTGCTTAAAGGAAAATATCTTCTTATGAACTCAGATTCTGTTAAGGAATACGACGTCCCCATAAGTAATTTCATGAACTTTCTCTCCAGTTAGATAATCATGTCTCAAATTTCCTGTATTCTGTCAGAAGACTAAAAGACATCAGTGTACATATATACTTCTGTGAAAACTTACATATATTTCCAATTTGTCATACTAAAATATGTTCAAATTTCATACGTGCACTCAGGGCCTAAAAATAGACTATTCAGTCACTTTTTTTTTCCAGAACAAATAAATCTATGGAGAAAAAACTCCATGAAGCAACTCCGAGATAAACAAAGCATCAAATAAAAGAGAGGTTGAAAATATAATTTTGCTGTTGGAGCTTCTAGTTCAATGTCTGTATCTATTCTTCTTAAGAGATGCTTACTGAAATGGTGAAAATGCTTTAGCATTTAAGCATTTTGTTTCCTTCAGGTTATATCATGGAAAATTAAATAAGGCTTGGTGCTAGTAGTTGCTCCTTCCTCTCTGTGACATTGCTGTGCATTGTTTTATCAGAAACAGATCAGAAAAAATTATCAAAAGCCGCATCATGATATACATGTGATTATCCTCCATACTGGAGGTTTGTACAATACTGTTTTGTGTGGTACATCATGCTTCTATGTACCTAGTTTTTCCACTGAATGCTAAAAAACCACTAAGATTTCTATAAATTCATATCGCAGGTAAAGGATAAGGAAGCAAATGTACATTGTCTGCTAAACATTCCCAAGAAAAGGGTAGGCATATGGTAGCAAAGCAATATGCGGTTTCAAAAAAAGAGTATTTCAGGCAGAAGAAATTACTTATGCTGGGAGGTTAAGGAAGTGACTATACTGATGTTAGAACTGTGGAAACATTAAATATGAATGAAATGCAGAAATAGCTTAAGGAAAAGTAGTAGCAGGCTAGAAACAAAGGATGTGACAGAAAAGAGCTCTGGGAATGAAGAACAACGGTAATAAAAGAGACAAAAAGGTAAACTGACAGAGAGGAACATTTAGGATTTGTAAATGAGCTCGGCCAAAAGAGAAAAGGAATGTTCATTGGAGTGGAGTCAGTGAGTGACAGGCAGAAAAGAAAACTTTACAGAAAGGGCAGTATAGAAATCCACAAGAGAAAATTTTAAAGGACTCTAGAATCAAAATCTTTTTGTCACCTACACTCTAGATTACAAATTTCAGAAAATTAAGAAAAAGACACAAAATAGAGAGGGAAAAGGACTGTCTAAGAAATGGAGAAGAGCAAGGAATGAATTCAGAACATTACATCAATGTTTACAGTAATTTCTTCCTGTCGAAGAAAGGGTGTCCGAGGAACAAGTATGCAGTTACAAAAGTTGGTTTTATATCAGGGAAGATAAAAGGACAATAATCCTGAAAAAAAATTGCTCTCCATTCTGCAAGACAGTACAAATACAGAAGCAAGCTGTGCGCTGAAAGACATAGGATAAAAATTCCAGAGGACAAAAATTATGGACCATGCCCTATGCTTAAATTGAGACTGAAAAGGTGATATTGAATCACCAGATGGAAATACTGGTTTGGTCCGTTGAAGGATTCTTAGCAACCTCAGGCATTTCTTTCTTGTATTGGCCCCCCCGTGATCACTACACTAATTAAAAGACTGAGCTACGAAAAACCACCTATTATGTCCCCCCTACATAATAAGGAAGATGTATATAACGTTCATATATTAAATGTCCTTGTTTGTATAAAGAGGAACACCATGAATTTTTACAGCTGATGTACAGAGAGAGATTCCAGCATACTTTTCCATATACTGTGGAGTACTGGGATAATTTTCTTATGGAGGAAATAGCATATCTTTTGTAATTTTTATTCAAGGTGGAAATTTTTGATTTTACTATCTTATATTTAGGTGTGTTTTGCATAACATATGTAATAGTGTATTTAATGTCAACCACTATAAGACCAGAAAGCCAAATAAAATGCATAAAATAAGTAATTGAAAAGGACTTGTTTTTCTAATGTAAAACAAGCTGAGTGAGTTTAAATAGTCTAAATAGTCATTACAGTCTGACTGTGATGTGTTCTTTCCTCCTCCTTGCCGCAGCATTTCTTGTATTATTATAATGGTTTCTAGAGCAATAAATTACAGACACAGAACCAACTGCTGAAAAGTGTAGGCGGCTCACACAGCATGATGCAAATCACACTGTTGGATACTGTTCCTTTGTAACAACAATTCCATTAGGGCCCACATGATTCTCCCCACCGTAATACAGTTTCATTACACAGCACAGTTTCTGTTGGAGCAATGGAAGATGGACGTTTCCATTGCTAAGGCCTTAATTCTGCAGACAGTCATTTTGGTGCTTGAACTTTGTGTGCCTAAGCAGTATTCTAGTAAATAAAGTAAGGAGATACATACACAAAATCGGTTAACAAAAGATATGGCCATCTTAGGGCTGTTTAGCAGATTATGATAAATAAATTGGTGATGTTTCAGCCTAATTCCTTGTGAAGTAATCAAAACATCAGGAAACCCCTCCTAATAACCAACATTTAGCAAGCAGAGGACATAATCTGGGTCACTGAATGAGGTAAAGGAAAATAGTAAATTGCTGTCCTCTAAAACAGATTGCTTTGAACTAAAAGAAATAACTGATTCTAAAATTCTACTCTGCCTATTCAAGCAAGCCAGATCTTCATATTTGTAAGTCACTCTGCACTAAGTAAAGCTACATTCATTTAATTAAGCCAAATGTAATAAAATACAAAAGGTAAAGATATGCTCTTTCAAATGTCATTTAACTGTAATAAAAATATGCTAACAAAACAGGAGTCAGAATTAATTTTTCCACTACTCAAAGTTAGTATTGTCAGGATTCATATGAAATAGAATTAGAGATGTGACAGAAATGAATGATGAATAACATGCAAAATTTGGCAAATACATACTAGTTTTGAAAAAAGGCCAAACTGACTAAACAAGTTTATCTGTAAAAGATTTATCTTTGAGAACATATGGATTGCAACTGTCTATAAAGCTTTTTTTTTTACCCCAGAGAAGACAATATTTATAACATGCATCATGTGTACATTTGAATAGGAAAGCCAGATGTAACAACCTATGTCTCAGGACGTGAGAGAAGCCACAGACCAGTAGGTAGAAAGAGACATGGGATGTTTATTGTCCATGCTCCTGTGCTATTGGACTGCAAGTTGCACCTTGAACAGTGTACAGGTGGTTTTCTGAGGAGATAACCAGAATTCTAGTATACAATATTCACACTTTTTTTATGGAATCAAACCCTTTTCACCTTCCATCCTCCAGAAATCACTCGACAGTATACACTTCTGAGCTGGGTTTGTGTGTGGAGCATTCTACATAAAGGCTCTATTTCCATCCGTCACTGATTCATCAATTTAGACTTAATACCAGAAAAATACAGTTGAAAATATAGCTGTGTGGCACAAATAATTCTTGTTCTTTTTGTTTTGCTGACAGAATTTATGAGATTTTACAATAATACTGGCAACATTTCTATTCACTATTAAAGTGATTTAGATGATAGCAACTCCATAGTGCTGTAGCAGAAGTATCTTCCACAGCATCTACAATAATTAGTTCATCACTGTGCTGGTAGAAGGAAAGGAAAAGGAAGGTGAGATTTTAAAAAGAGAATTAGGACTAAAAATATAATAATGAATATTTTGGGAAAGACTACAAGCTGAAAAATCCACATGTTATTTTCAGTAATTCAACACAGACCCCAGTTCCTCTCTTTTTCTAAGAGTTAATTTTATCCACTATAATTTCCTATTGGTTGTCCTGTTTACAGATCTTGTCATAACTGGCAAGATTTTTTATTTTTTAGTGGCAACACTGGAAAGATAAAGACTTTTTCTAGTAATGTTTGGTGTATCTTCACTTTGCTTTGTGTTATCAGAATAATTTTAAAACAATCATTACAATTACAGTGTTTACTAAAGGTTCTGAGAGCTAATATGAAAAAAACTTCCTTTGTGTCTAAGGAATATGGATATGAGTAATTGTGATTTTTGTATTTCCCCAGTACTCATCCTGCTGTGGATCTCCTAGTATAATTTATGGCAGGCTGGAGATAACAGCTTATACTGGTTGCTAACAAATTTAAAAAGCTGGTATATCATCCATAGATCAGAAGGATAAAAGAAATCTTTGTTTTAACTTCAGCCTTTGCCAGGCTTAAGGGTAACCCCAAAATATCTTCAGGGTTTCAATTGGACATTGATATATTGAGGGTTGTGGGGGAGAATTGGGGAGGGGGAAAGAAACTACTTTCGATTACAGTGCAAGCAGTGTACACTTTATTGCACAACAGGATACCTGTGCAGTCCACCATAAACTGCAGCTGCTTAAAACAAAATACTTCTCTGTTGACAAAAGAAGCAAAGTAGTCACCGTTCTGGGTTAGCTATCCTGGTTTCATAGCCATAATCGAGAAATTATAAACCTCTCCCCTTAAGATTTTATCACTGTACTATTTCTATGTGTTAGAATTTTAGAAATGTAAATAGTGAAAAAGAAATAAAAAGGAAATATCTACCTAGACATATTTAATTAATTTTTGAATGTCAAAAAGCAAACAAAATTATAGATAACTCTCTATCTTTTTTTAGGGATAATTTCCCCAGATATTTTTCTTATGATTTCTTGATTTGGATAAGACAAACATGGCAGTCAGTATTTGAAAGTTAATATTTTATAAATAAGAAAGAGAAAGATAATTAATAAATTAAAATGAGAATAACTAATAAAACATTTAAAGGGCCATGCTTAATGCATCTCAGTGTTGCAAAGGCCTTTATCAAAGTTTTATTACATATAAAAAGATACTTTTAAAAATCTATAAGGTTCCTTAAGGTATTGAAGCTCAGGCTGATGTTCAATTTATTGTAAAAATTCTGGTACATCAATTATATTACAAAGAAAGAAGGAAAGGAAGGAAAGAAAGGAAGGAAGGAAAGAAGGAAAGAAGGAAGGAAGGAAGGAAGGAAGGAAAGAAGGAAGGAAAAAAAGAAAGAAGAAGAAAGAAAGAAAGAAAGAAAGAAAGAAAGAAAGAAAGAAAGAAAGAAAGAAAGAAAGAAAGAAAGAAAGAAAAGAAAGAAATTCCCAGTGTTTTGGAATCTTTGAGAAGAGCACAGCTGCAGTCTGAAAATGATGAATTCAGTCAGATTTATTCAAAGCGGGAAAGTAGAACAGCTTGGTACCATGGTATCATAAATTAAATAAAGTTAAAATATTGAAGATTACAAATAATTAGTGATGACCATATATTATTTATGAATGAAAAATTTTTACATTCATGAAACAAACATAGATTCCTATATGCAGGTTTGTCCTCACTCAATCATTCAACAACTAGCAATAATTAAAAAAAAATTAAAGGAAAATACAGCTTCAGACCTACTATTTATTAATTTGAAATATTGTCACAAAGTAACACATACAATTCAAATAAAATTAAATGTCTGAAACAATAATGCAGTAGCTGTCAGTGCTGCAGAAAGAGGCAAAGCAGAGGAAAACTTAAAAAGGGCAAATTTAATCTTCCCTGTGCTCTGAGGAATCTATGCAATTGCTACAAAAAGATATTAGAAAGACAGGAGGTGAGATGTTGACTTCCAGATGGAAATGCACAAGAAAATATTTAAGAGTGCTCAGCATTGACGTACAACAATCTAGAAATGGATTAACTGACTGAGACCATATGGGCAGAAAATAACTTGAGTTCTGTATGCCACCATGAATATATTTGGGTGATGAAAGAAACAGAAGGGCTAAAAACTACTGAAAATAGCTATGACAGAGAGATTTATAAAGCATGAGAATTACAAAAGGCCATTGTCATGTAAGTGAAGCCAGCAAGATGTTGAAATCCCTACAGAGGTTATGTTTGCATGCTACAAGACCTTCGAAAATTTCCTGCAGCGGTCAGTGTTCTCAAATAGATAGATTAGATGAAAATAAAAAGATAATAAAATAAATAGAATAGATGAAAAATTTTATATTTTCTCAATGATCATTGATCAGCAAAACAGCTTGAAGAGACTAACAAAGCTGAAAGGTAAATAATGTAAGAGTTAATGCTTACACTACTAGTCTGCAGGATGGAATTCAGACCCCCTAATGAGAAGGCTTCTGATGCAGAATGCAAGAAGTTTGCTTCTTCAAAGTGAAGCACAAGACAAATAAAAGGCTGAGCTGGGGGGACACTTAGGGGATCTATGTGCAGATATCTATATGTAGATAATAGGAAATTGCTAAGACAAGCCATTTGAAACATCTCTCAGAGGCCTAAAATCTTGGAGCACAGGAATATAATGACATTTGTCTTTCAAATTGGCATCTTATCTCTGAGCACTTCTTAAAAACTTAAGGTGATAACCAATTTTTTTCCAAAACTGAGGAATAGATTAGTCTCCTTTTTTTTTCCTTACAGTATTATGAAGTACTATTTCAGGAGGATACGCTCCCCTTTTGTTTAATGCATGGGGGGAAAAAAAAAGTGTGCCAGTTTATTCAGGGGAATTGCCCTGGGGAGAGGGAGGAAACAGGGAACTTAAAGGTGCTGACATGTAGTTATTGCATAAAAACCCAAGAGTGGTAAATACCAAGCCTTTTTTATTTTTCCAGCCTATTGGTTTCTTTGAGGCTACAAATTTACAGTAGGGATTCTTTTTCCATTTTGTTGGCCCAAGAAACCTTGAATGCTACTTTGCAAAGTACATAATTTTAGGAGGAGACAAAGAGTTTCTAATTTTGTGTCTCAATCCAGAAATGGCATGTAGCATCTAGTATCTACAGTATTCTTTAAGAAAGCAGATGTAACCCTGGAAGCTTTGCTGGACTGAGTACGTTCTTGCCCTTGGACAAAACCACAGGCTCCCTAGAAATGTTTAGGAATGAGCTAGACACTTTTGCAGATCAAGGCATTTTTTCATGCAAAGAAATATGAACTGTCATTACTTTGATCAAAAACCAGTGTATTTGGAGTTAAGATGCCTTCAGAGGCAGGCAGTAACTAAGAGAGGTGTTTCTGAAATAGGTATTGGACATGGAAGCCTAATTTTTTTCTAGAGGAATATTTCAAGTCCCTTTTTTTAGACCTTGGTCTAATGCTTTAACATGTAGATCAAGAAATATGCCTCAGGAAGTGTTAGACAGAATTATTTATTCACTTATTTATACTACATACACCTAGGATAATAATCATATCTGTCAAAGGGCTCAGATTAAGTTTGCAAAGGTTTTTAAGATCACATTGTTATCTTATGTTATCATATTGTTTTAGACACCTAAAAACTTGTAGTATCATCTCATTTGTTTAGGAAACAGATGCACATTTATAAAAAGCAAGGATTTATGTGGTTTCATTATAACTAATATCTAAGGAATTAGAATAATTTAGTTAAGACCATTTCACTCCATCTATAAAACTGGGATATCATTTTGGATCTCTGCCCTCTGCTCAAACATCTATTTTCAGAGGACTTTCAGGAAAATTCTTTCAGGTTTCCATTCCTCTGCTAACAGATGTTAAAACTGATCAACTGATCAATACAGTTTTGATGTATTCAAAGTATGATGTAAAAAGCTAACATAAAAGTAAAGTTACTTATTATCAGTTATTGGAGGAAGCTGTGTGAGTTTTTAATCCATAAAGTGGCAGTATGTTGTCCAAAATCTTGCTTTATTCGGTGTCTCCCATGCATATCAATTAACAGTTCACTGTTAACAGAAGTGTGAAAACACACAAAGCATAAGATAATTTCAGGTGACAGATTTCTCGCTTCAGGGCTGTGCATGAAAAATTTAACAATTCTTAGGTAAGCATTTATCCTAAAGAGCACTTTCATCTGGAAAGGAATTTTAGGTCCTTACCATTAGTGCATTTCATAACTTTCACTGTTTTATAATATTTGATAACACCATTTCTATTTGCATCTAAACTTGGATAAAAGGACAACCTTTTTGTTACTTAGGTAATTTAATAGCTTGTGTGTTATTTAATGCAAAGAGGTAACAATTCTCTTATAGATATGCTCTTGGTTTAGAGATTGCGTAAATTTTATTTTGTTCTGTGAGATTTTTCTTATTGAAATTTTTTTCCAATTAAGATTTTTTTTAATTAGAAATCATGCAAATTTCATAATCCCATGTCCCTCCTCCCTTGACCCTCCCCACCATGGTGCTACTACTTATCTGGTGTTTTCTAAAACACATCATAAAATATACTTGTTTTATATTATTTCTCTTGGACATTAAATATTTCCACAACTCACCTCAGCCCCAAATACCCAACCTTTGAACCAGATTAAAAAATTCATATGCAGCTAAGAAGAATAACTGATATTCTGTTACCTTTTGTTTTTTTAACAGCAGTATTTATTCTACTTCTGAAAATACCAAAATTCAATTAAAATTCAAACTGCAATTGAAAACCAAAATATAAACAGAACTGGAAGACTGATCCTTAAGCCATAACTTTGCACATGTTGAAGGGAGCTTTAGTTTTACGCTTTGCTTTACTGATTATAGTGAGCATACGCCCGGCATGTTCCTTTCTACCAATTAGTTATCCATACTGGGACCTTTCTTATGTCATGGTTGCTTGATTTCCCTAAAAGCTTTTGACAAGGGATTTTCATTGAAAGCTTTTTGGAAACCCATATATACACTACTCACCAGATGATCTTTACCCAATCAAAAGACATTTATCCCCATACTTGGATTTTTTAAATTCACATTTAATTAAAAAAAAAATAGATTTGTCTAGCAAAAAAAAGCCATTCAGTGATACAATTACCATGCTTTGTAGTAATGATCCGTAAAACTTCTGTTTTAAATTTACAGGCATCATAGAAAAAAGTATTCGGTTGCACTATCAGCTCTAATAGAGGTGTGAATATAAGAATGATACACTAGTCATCTTCTAGAAGTGACTATAAGTAGCTTTTAAACTAATGCTAACCTTAGTATAGTGTGGGAAATATCATCATCATTTTGGTTAGGGAAGAATAAGCTTTTAGTATGCAAATTTGTAAGAAATACGTTTTGAAGAAATGCATCAGGTTAGAGATGTAAATTAGGCCTAAAATGTCTCATTAGGTTTTGAATTGCCCTTATCTTTTGTTGCCGTTTTTTTCTTTTTGTTTTCTAAGCATTATAAATCTTGTGGGCTTTGGGGGTAATTTTCTTGCTTGACTAAACCAAGAAGGTTTTTTCCAACAATGAATTATCAAATGCTTCTCCAAACTCAATTCTGCATGAAATATGTAGTGAGTAGAATAGAATTATATAGTTTTATTTACTGAGTATTTCTTGGTTTTGTCCGCTAAAATTTTTGATTTTATTTCAAACGACTCCAGAAAATTCTGTAATATATTTGGTATGACTAATAATTTCTGTTTAAATTGAGTCCCAATATCTGAAGCTTAATACAACAAGTTATACATACAATTTATTGAGAAAGAAACATTTGAGAATCTATAATGTGATACTTCTTTAATATAAAATGTGTTTTTTTGTAAGCAAACCATTTAGGCTACTATTTTAAACAGAAAACCTTACAAATCTGGCTAAATATATCTGTTTCTGTTTCATAACGTGACTTACTGTACCTAATCCTTTCTTCTGTTAACTTTTCCCCAAAAATAATTCATTGCCATGTGAGTATACTCTGGTGTATTGCAAATTGTTATTATGTTAACTTCTACTTTAAAAATTCCTAATTCTGAATAGGTTACCCTTATTACTCAAAATAACTATGCTTACGACAGTTTATACAGATTATGGCTTATGCACTTCTTTCCTGGTATTAATACTCTGCTACACAAATTGAACTACTTTGAACTGAATTCAAGATGATACGATGAAAATAGAAAAGGGCTTTTCATATTTCTTATATTTTGTGTTTCAGGGTTGTATGAAATAGTGTTTACAAAATAGCTCTAGATAGTTCAGATGACATGACTGATAGATGGCAAATTACATGATGCATTTCCTTGCAGGGATAAGAGATTACCCATATTATTGCAGCTTGTAGAATCAGAACTTAAGACATATTGGCTAAACTGAATAAGACTGAATATTCCTTAAAATGAGAGCTTCATAAGCTAATTATACCAAAACTCCATTATTGAGCAGTTCTGATGGTTCTAATCTCTTGTAACTTTCTATTTTGATGTTATGTATATACATATGTGCATTTGCACTCACAAACACACACACATATGTAACATGACAGTAAATTTACCTTTCCTAAATATTTAACCCACATCTATCAACTCCTTCAATGAATATTAGCCTATTATGTGAGCAGTTCAGATGTTTAATATAAATATTAATCTTTATTTAGGTAGCAGTTGTCCTCTATTTAGTAGACAAGTTGGATTTTGGTGCAGGTTTTTTTTCTTCGGGAGTACTGATTTTTTCAGCAAGCAGAAGCTTTCTCGTTGACATACCAAACTCAGTGAATTTAAATTTCTTTCCTTTTTTCTTCTTTTCATGCTTAGCAAATAACTTGGAGACTTAAATGAAAAATAGATTTGAGAGATTACAGTAACTTCTATGACTCTGGCTAAGTGATAAGAAATTGATATTTTTTCTTTAGCTAATTGCCCACTTCCAAGAAAAATTCTTTCTCTCATGAAATCTTTGTCTGGGGACCATGGTGTTCTAGGAATCTAAGAAACATCCATACTTCTAAGTCAACTATGCTGAGAATGTCTGATTGATTTTTGAAGAGTAAAATCACATGATGGTGTAAAATTTTGCAGTTTATTTCCTGAAATATGCAGTACCACTCTTAGGTACCACTTCTAGAAGGCCTGTGCTTGTTGCTTGGAGATAATGGAATATTTTATATGGATATATGAATATTCATATCTGAAGATATTAAATTTGAAGAATGTACATTAATCCTGTAGTGATGTTGGAGTTAGAGCTGCTAATGTGAAAACAACACATACTCTCTGAGCTAGGAAAGAATTGCAGCCCTGCACTCTGTAACATTTACCTCTGTTCATAATCACATGGGAAAGTGTTGGAGCAAGAGAGCGGCACATGGTTTGGAGAGTCTCAGTGAGGGCACTGAACTGGGGAGTACCATTCCTAAACCACACCAATGCCTATGCTTACCATGTGCTGGAAAGGCACCCACACCTGTAATCAAAGGAAAATGTTCCTTACTGCCGTTAAAGTCTACATACTTCAAAAACGTATGTATTAGTAGAGGCTAGGACAGAACAGATTGTGGTGAGATCATGTTTACTGTGTCAAGGTTAATGATGACAACTTGAATTCTGGGGTTAGTGATGCAATATTTTCAGCTGTAGATTCTTATCCCTAGACTTTTATGCTGCCTGTACTTTCACAAAAGCCTAAATGGGAATTTCAAATTATATTAGGCATTGTCTTGTTACATCTGTTTTTTGAGGTGAATAAAACAACACTAGGTATTAATTTCAGATTAGGGAAATACTTCAGGGCTCGTGTAATTTTTGACCAAAAGAATTGTTTCTGTAGAGACAACACACATATATAGATACACTAATTAATTCAGAAGTGGAGCTCACTGTGAATCTGTAGGAAATGAATCACTCAGAGTAATCACAGAGAATATAGTGAGGATGCTCTGTTTTGGATAATAAGTACAGATACATATGAAGGATCCTTCAGGTTGATATGTTAATTATACTGAACATTCCTTGATGCCTGCTGTTTCAGTATTGCTACAGAAGTATGTGAAACTTCACAACAATCACACTTTAGAATCTTTGTTCTTAATATTGTCAAGGTCTGCCATGTTAAGTCATGTTTTTAACTTGTCACAAGAAATCTACTTGTAGGAAACTCAGACCCACATGCTCATTAGAACTGCTGCCTGACTGGTTCCAATCCAATTTTTTCTACATCCTTACTAGTACTCATCATTTTCAAGCCATCAAGTAGAAGGGGAAGAATGTACTTCTCTCTTACTCAGAAATTCATCATGGCACTGAACTGGGGCAAAATCAAACAATATTTAATACTTTTACTATCCTTATCACGTATCTTTCAAATTATTTTAAAGCAGTCTTAGATATATTGACAGTGTCCATCTTTGTGTCTTAAAAGCCAAAAACTTTATAATTTTGTTTATTTCTAAAAATCAAACTTGGAAAATCTAATGGGTTGATTTTAATTTAAAACAGGGGCAAAATCAAACAATATTTAATACTTTAATATAGATATCAAACAGTATTTGCAGTCCCAGTGATTATTTTAAAAAGCTGCTTTACTTTGATATGGACGAGGCATACAGAAGTCTCTGAAGAGATTTTATTCCAGTATCACAATACATTGTCATAAGAAAATGTTATGCAATTTACAGTAACATATTTGAATTTAACCAACAGCTACATTAAAATACTTGCTCTAACAGAGTGAACAAAATTTACTAGTTCCTGAAGATTCTCTATTAACTTAGATATTCAAAACCCTGTCCTGATTGTTCCATACTGATCAAATTTACCTAAACTGCTATCTTCAGCCTACCAAATTCAGCACAGAAGGACTGCCACAGAAATATATATATTTGTGCGTACCAATACACCAGACATAGGACTATAGATGAAGAAATTTCTCTTGTTTATAAATTTTGAGAAATGTATATTATTACTAGTTACTAATGTAATAGTTACTAATGTAACACTGTTCTTGGTAATTTTATATTAAATCAGACAATAAATCTGGTTCCAATTTAACAATTGAAGTTTAAATATAAGAATCAGGATCACTAAATAGATTTTTTTTTAAATGCTTAAGACAAATGGCCAAGTGTCATTAGAGATAAACACTGCAGCTGAACTCACCATTATCGTTAGGAATATGCTGCTTAGTAGCTCAAGAAGGGCATTCTTTGTTCTCAGTTATAGCAACCAGAGGACATATGTGGTTAGGTATCAGGCAATTGTGGAGAATGATTATAGTAAACAGGTGTTAATTTGGTAACTTACAGTGAATCGGCATGGATTTTTATTGTGTACTCTGTGGATTTTATTCTTTCATCTGTTAAATTCAACTATTGTAAGGGCAAACGCTAGTCAAAGTGGGGAAAAAGCATGAATTTTCATAAAAAACTTGTTCTTGGAAAACATGACAAATACTCCATTTATAGAAAACCAAACCAGGGCAAACAAACAAAAAACCCCAACCAAAAAAAACCACAACAAAGTAAAGCAAACCAAACTGGAAAAATAAAAACCAAATCAGCACAAAAACTAAACCCAAAACAATCTGTATGCTTTAAGGACCTAGAAGCTACAAGCAGTGGGATTTATTCCCTTTTGCCTTCCCCTCTGTGTTTTTCTCAGTAGCAGTACATTACCTATGCTCCAAAAACCGGCAGGAGTTTTAAGTTCAACTACAATTTTGCCCTCACAACACGACAAAAATGCTACCTGAACCAGATCCATAACGTCTCACATAAGGTCAAGGATATTCATACATAACAAGCCTTCTTGGAGGGGGATAGTTTGATGTCGTCTAATGTACCTGCTCAAAACAGAGATTTTGAAACAAGATATCAAATTGATCACTAAGGCAGTAGAAGCTGGACCTTGTAAAGCAAAGGCACAGTCTCTCAGGAAAAGAGTTTGACTGTTGCATTCATAAGCACCCCTTGCTGGCTACAGTCAGTCAAGAACTTGTCACTAGCTGTAAATGTGCTACGCTTTTACTGACACCATCTCCAGCTGGGGAAAAAATATATTGATGGCCATTCTCAAAGGATGAGATGTTTTAAAAATATTTATAAAAAATAAATAGACAATACCACTAGCTTTCTGATGTAAAGTTCCAAGTGTTTCTAAAGGGAATGAAGTTTCAGATCATATTGCTACTGTTTCTTTTCCTAACATTTTATCAGCTGCATGAAATCTGATGTTAAAACTGACAATAAAACTTCATCACAAATAATAGCATCCAAAGTCACAACAGAAGAACTAGTGACATAATACAGATCTTTAGGAAATACATGACATTCTGATCTCACTAACTGACTAAATGAGAGACTGAAACAAATATTTCAGAAAATGAGGTGCTATTAAAGTAGAATTTAGAGCCAGGACAGCTATTCATAGGAATCATGTCTCATTTCATACACAGTCCAAAATAGCAAGCACCAACTGCTACCCTGTGTGACCTTTGGAACTACTGCCTTAACAGAATGGCGCATCTCATTTCACATTTCTAAGGACACTACTGTCAAGTGAGGATATTATTTACATGGAAAGGAGCCCTGGTTGCCTGAGCTTGTGCCATGAAATGCTTTTGTGTATAGAATAAAGGGGAAAGAGAAAGAAGTACCTAAAAAAGTATTTCAGTGTCTTCCCCATAATTATTCCTTAACGTTGCAATAGAGCCAGCATAGCAATGGACTCAAGAGACTAGGGTTTCATTCCAAGATTTTTATATAACTGGCATAATACATCAATGTATTGCTGTTGTCCAGCTTTTTGGTTTTTTCCCTTCTCTTGGGAAATTTTTATGTTTTTTAAAATCTGTTGTATATTTTTATGTTTTTCCTTGAGATAAGCTTGCATATGTAATAAAAGTATGTTTGAAAAAGCAGCAGAGTGTAAAGAGTTGCACACAAGAGTGGCATTCACTTGTTTCCGATACCCTAATATCACATCGTTGGCAGTCCTGGTAACTGCAAAACTGTTTCCTCACATTTAGGAGAAGTTTCACCTTTAGCAAACAGAAAAACCTTTAAAATCCTTTATTCTGGAAGTTTGACAGTCTAAATTAATTTGAAGGGGGAAAAAAAAAGTCTCCCCACTCAAAAGAAAAAAAAAACAAACAACCAAGAAACCACCCAAAACATCTTACTTGCTTAGTATAGATCATAGTTTCCTGTAGTTGAATAAAACTTATCTAGCCAGAAAAACATCATTTTGGCTTTCAGTATTGCCTCAGACAACTTTAAAAATTTTGGGAAACAGAGGTAATGAAAGATTTGGATTATTACTGATTCATTCAATACTGAAATAAAGTCTCTCATCAGCGTCAGAACAACATGACCTCCATAGTGGTATCAGGATTTAAGCAGCTTTATTGTTCTAACACAGTCAGGAATAGATGTTTATTTTTATGAAAACAGGGCGCTTACTACAGTTCCTAGTTTGACTGGTGTTATATCAATATAGCAATTATTTATTCTGATTTAAGTATAAACACAAGAGTTTATCACTATCATAAACTTTGCTGGAACTTCCTTACAGCATCCCAAATAGAATTCTAATATAAATACCGTTATTGCTAAAACAAAGTGCTACACCTTTCTACTGTACATAAGTTTGATGGATAGGTTGAAAAACAGGACACTTGATTTATCCTCAGTGATGATTCTTTTCCTCGCCTCTGGTCAAACTCTACACAGCAACAGAAAGAGTACAATTGTCAAGGAAGGTTTAATAAGAGATGAGCATATCTGTACACATATTATCACACACACATTGTACATATCATTGTATGGTATGTTTACCTTTATGTCAAGAAAAAGAGAGATAAATGGGAAATGGTAAGAATGTAAACATCAGCTAATATTAGGATGCTTGCCAAAAAAATTGTTACACTTAAAAGTAATAAGGTGATGAATTAAGTGTTTATAATGGTACCACTGAGAAGTGTGGCTATTCTGTGTCGTTTTTGTGGCTATTTATGTACATTACATCACCCAATATCCATGTAACACTGGATATTAGTGTATACACACTGGTGTATTAGATACAATATAGGCACACTATATTACTATATACAGTGAATGTGTAGCTTCATTGAAAGCAACATAAAAGTAAAACAGGGCATAGCAGTTCGATCTAACCAAACATTGAATCATTAAAAGTGAATTGTCAGTATACTTCTCCAAAGATATCTCTATAGCTTACAACTATTAAGAATATTTTTTTTGTTTTTAGTAGAAGAGTAATTAATCTGATAAACCAGTTTAAGTCTACATATTTTTAACAAATTTTGCTCTTCATTTCACCTTATAGTCAGTATTTTGGATGTTACCAAAAAGCCAGGAAGAAGCTTTCTGAAATACCTCTCAACAGTGTATAGGAATGTCAAATGGACTTGTTCCAAAGCAAAAATTCCTTTTCGAGGAAAGTGAGGTTGAAACAAAATGATCTTAAAACTTTCCTGCCAATGGGAGACAAAATTGTTCAGCTAAACTAGGTTTAAATTAGGTTTGATCAAAGTCTGGAAGCTGATTGCAACATATATGACAAAATACTGAATCTCACTAAAATACAAGTTTCCTTATAACTAATAAGACAGGAATTTTGTATAGTATTTTATTAACCTCTTCATTTCAGAAGCCTTTAAATTCAAAAGCAGAATAATAAAGTTTAAAGGTCAGCTAAATCTCACAAAATTGTCACCCTGACACTTCATGTGTATCACTGAATTTTGCAAACTAGTTTGTTATTTTGTAATCACAAAAAAAAAAAACCCTTAAAGATTTACTAAAAAAAGTTACGAATTTGTTTTGAACTATACTTTGATTTATTATACACTTTTAAAAGTATGAAGACATTTTCAGCAGTATATTCTATAAAATTTGAGATTGCACTGAACCTCAATTTAACAAAGCAAATATTTTGTATGAGGTTAATGTACAGTTTCAAAAAGAATGTTTGTTAAAGAATATTACAATAACAAACTGTTGTCTATTATCTTCAGAATTTTACTAGTAAGAGATTGGAGAAAATTGATATTACAAAACATAGAGTTCACAGTAAATCTCAAAAATTACAATAGAATTTTTTTAGCAGGAGTGTCAAACTGACAAACTTGGAACCATTATCTAAATGAAGAGTCAAAACAAACAGATCATAAAAGAATATGTTGTTACTGATAAACAGCTAAATCTTCAAACTGTATAGTATGACTCCAAATTTATCCTAATCAAGCATGGATGAACATTTATCCCCTACATTTACTTGGAAAATTAAAGTACATATATACTTCCTCAGGCAGTAATCCTTACCTGAATGTGCAAGTAATTAAAACCATCATAAAATCTTAAACATACCATTTATAAACTTTCTGGAAATCTCTGAGTTATGCTGCACCATGGAGAATGGTAAAAAAAAATACTACTGAAATCAGTTTTTGGCATATGAGGTAGAACTATTATTTTAATCTACAATAAGTGAATTTACAACTTACTTGATTGAATGTAGGATTTTAACATCATTTTACAGGTTTAAGAATTGCAAGAGTGGCAACATTCTGAGTATTTTGATCACTAGCACACAAGCATGTAACATACTTTGTGTTCAAGGGGAACCTTCATCCAGGATGCAAAGCTGGTGCTGAATTCTAATCACCTTCAAAAAGATTGCAAGCCTGTGGGTATTAAGCTTTGCACTCACCAGGCTCAACCAGAAAGATTTATGCAATCTGCTCTGGGACCTGACACTTATTCATACAGTAGATCTGATAAGTGCATTCTGAGACCTTGAAGTTTATTCTCATCAGAAGTTTTGCATTTAAGGTCTCAACAAGTAGACCTTTTTAGTGCTGATCAAAAGCACTTCATTATGAGCTCAAGCAAAATCACTGTACAACCACACAATAAAGAAAAAAGGGAAAGGGAAAGGGAAAAACCTCATTCTTCTAAAAATAAAAGTGAATCTTGAAACCCTAAAAATAATCTCCGATGTTTTAGGCAGCAGTCAAGATTTTTGTCTTTGCTCTTGCTGGAAACACTTTGACAGATATGTTTGCTTTACAGTCTCAGCCTATATAAATGACAGAAGACATCTGAATCAAAAGACAATAAACTATATTTTTCTTAACTTTAAGGCATCCATTGAATCAGAAAGCTAAATAAGCACAAACAAGCTAATGATTTAAAGAAAAGATTTTACAGTACATTTGCAGCTAACCAATCATCCAGACCGTTTATGAAGATGTTGAACTGGATTTGATTTAATATTGGCCCCTGGGGCACACCTGAGTCACTGGCCTCCAACTAGACTTGGGCAGTCAGACATCTTTAAGCCCACCATGCTGTCTGCTCATCCAGCCCACACTTCAACAGCTTCTTTATGAAAATCTTATGTTGAAAGCCTTACTGAAGTAAAAACAGACAATATCTCTTCCCCTCCCCTCATCCACCAAGCCAGACACTCCATCACAGGTTGTTAGGCTGGTAATGTCTGATTTCCCCTTGTGAACTAATGCTGACCTGCAATGACATCAGCCACCTCCATCAGCTTTAATGGATGCATCCCATCACAGCCCATGGACTTCTGTATCTCCAGATTATTTTAGTATTCCCTGAGCTGATACTCTTCCACTAAGGGTAAGCTTTTCCTGCTCCAGACTTACCTGCTGGTTTCCAACAAGGATTTTGAAAGGCTGTTTTTACTAGTGAAGACTCAGGCAAAGAAGACATTCAATACTTCTGCCTATCACCAGCTTCCTTGCTCTGATCCTCATCAGGCTTGCAATTGCTGTCATCTTACTTTTGCTGCTTATGTACCTATAGGAGCCCTTCTCATGGCATTTGACACCCTCCATCACATTCAACTCCAGCATGAACAATAGCCATGATGTTTCAGGTGTCATAAATGTGAATATCATAGGCATATCTATCTAGTCGAGAATTACAGATTTTCTTCCCTTTTGGTTACATCAACAAGATAAATTCTGCAGAATTGTGGACCGTTCGGATTCCTGCAGTTTACATAGATATCATATCTACAAGTTCCCTTGTGTGCACTTTTTAGACGGATCTGAAAAATCTCTTCAAAAAGCAAAATAAATCTATTGCTAAGATATGAAATGTATGCTGGGAACTTTTCACTGCTCTGAGCCATAATCTCAGAATGCTGATTTATTTTAAGTGAAGTCTTGAACTTTTCCACAACCTCTTAAACTGCAATTTTTCCCAAAGCAAGAACCATTTCTCACCTCTATCTTCATGAAATTGTGTTGCTTTCTAGGAGAGGAAAAAAGCTGTGAATAATATTAGCTAATTTTTCGAGATAGATAATAACATTTTTATGTTAACTTCTAGCACAGTCTGTGTTGGAATTCAAAACAACTACAAAATCTCAGTCTTATATAACAATGCAAGACAGTAGCCAGTAAGTTAGCTCAGTACTATAATTCAGGCTTCAAGTTCAAACATTAATAATTTCTGTCAAGTGTTTATTTTGAAAGACAAGTTTTCCCCTCTTTGATCTACAGTGCTTATAACTCTGTGATTTATTTCTTTGATGTTCGGTGAAGAATGATAATTGTTATTGAAGTATGGAGGATGGCCATTTGAAAGAATTTTGATGAATAACCTCTTGAATTAGGCCTGTATGGTAATACCTACAGATTTACAGTACATATTTACTTTTCTTATTTAAAAAGTTTTCACCTTTAAAATCGGTTGCTATGGGTTAATAAAGCAACAAAGTAGCTGGTCTGTAATACCTGATTTCACATAGAAATCTGGCAAAACACCTGGTTTTGTACTTTATTTTGAGTTATTTTTGGCACAAAAGAAATATATATATTTTTTAGTGGCAGCTAAAATTACTGTTTTGTCACCATGGTAATATCTTTTATACTGGTATCAGTTACAAATGCCACTTAAATACAATTTTTTTTTTCTGCTGGAAGTTGAATGATTATAATGATAAACAATTATCACCCTTGCCATTATTCTTGACATGTGTCAGATGTATGACTTTACAATTGCTTACTATCTGCAATTCCTTCAGAACAGAAATCAACAGTCATTTGTCATTAAATCAGAAAGAGATGCCTGTTTTGAAGAGGAATGTCAAATTTTACAGGTACCAGGTGTTTAAAGTAAGAAAAATAGCTGCAGAAGCCCCTAGAAGACACCAGAAGGAATCAGATATTTAGATTAATGTAAGAAAAAAATAATCAGAAAAATACAAAGCCAAAGCAAGAGCCGCTGCTCCACAAATAACTAAAACACCCACATAAAAATGCACAATAAAAAAAAATCCCAAACACCTTAAGAACAGAAGACATAAGGGGACAATAAAGGTAAACAAACAACCTAAAAGATTCGGAAAAAGCTCCACCAAAAGGCAAAAAAAAGTAAAAACGAAACCCAGCTGGCAATATCCACAATACATATATAAAGAAAGTCTTAATGTTAATTTTAGTCATACATTTGAATTAATATCAAATTTGATCTGTGTGTGTTTTGAGATTGCATGTTGAATGTTCGTGCAAATAAATTCAAGGACTGCATCTCCTTCAATTTCCAGAAAGAGACTGTGTTGTAGAAAAAGGTATAACATGAATTTTCTAGTGCTGAGTCATTATTTGTAGCTGATGACTTTTTCTATTTGATTATTTAATCAAATTATCTTGTTTGTGTCAACAACAAAGTACATCTTGATTAGTATATATTAGGGATGAATGATTTACAGGTTAGATAAAAGTTGCATTTTGCCAATAATCATTTTGAAGACATGATAATTTATAGAGATAAGGAAAACTTGACTTGCAGGGAGAAGCAGTAATTTTATTCAGCTTAGTGGGACCATGGCTGCAAAAAAGTGCTGAATCAATTGATCAACTCACAGTCATTAAAAACTGTTCCTGTATTTCACCCTCTGCATTACCATGTTAACACTCTGCCCCTCTGAAGGCAAATAGCACTTGGTACTTGCTTAGCAGCAAAACTCAACCTGGATAATTTTCTGTCTTTTTAAAATATTCCATGGCTCAGAGAAGGATTATAGAAATAGTACAGCTAATGAAAGGGCAAAGTGTTGTAGTATGGAAGATGGGGAAGCAAAAATAAGTGAGGGAGGGCAGGAAGAAAAGAGGGGAATGATACTTCCTCTTTTTTCCTCTATAGAAAGAGAAGCTGTAGCTGGAAAAAAAGCACAGGTCCCTGAATCACATGCACTATTCTGAAGTTCTTGCAAGTACATATTGATTTAATTCTCATAATAAAAGCAATTATATTCAAACAACATTAGGTTTTCAAACAAATCCACTACTGGAATAACCACATTTTTATTAGTTGCAGGCTACTAAGCAAATCTCCAGGGAAAAATCTGTTGCATTTGAAGAGATATATACAAAATCCATGCACAAAATGTCATATTTTAAATCTGGAACCTCATGTTGATAGGGTCAAGGTAAACTGTTCAAAATCAGTCACATCCTAGTGTAGCTGAATACAGTCTGAGGAAATTTAACAGTTTTTTGTATACATGTTGAACATAAGCCCCCTAACCTATTTTTCTAAAAATAACTTTACTTTCATGGCCTCATTGGTTTTTGCCAGCCTGGAAGAGCTTGTATTTGGGAAGTTAGAAAAATTATTATAAATTGTGAAGAGATCACAGCTAAGAATGTAGCAAATTGTCTTGGATTACAACTTACTTTAGATCCTCAAAAGCAAACCCAAGACATAATTATTTAGAACTTCAAATTATAATAAAATGTAAAGTTACATCTTTAAAGCATCCAAGACATGTTATTCTTTCTCTTTCCTATTGAAAATTATAAACCCCTCTAATCACGATCTCATACTGATGGAGTATCATTCACCTCCTTAGCATATAACAAGTCTTAAAAGATACTTTGATAAAACCAAATATAACGGTGCAATTGAAAAGGTCCATTTCTCTGTTCCTGTGATTGTAATTTCTACAGAAGCATACAGATCTGAGGTTTTTTGTCTTCGCATAGTTGATGTTTAATTCCTCTTGTAATTAATTAGTAGCAATACAGCAAAGCACTATCTTTTTATGAAACAACATAGCAACACTATCATCTGACATTTATCTGACATTTATCTGACAACATGGCAATACTATCATATTTTCTGCCTCTTTTTGAAGTAACTTCTGTAGGATAAGTATCTATCAAACAATAACTGTGTGTGTGTGTGTGTATATAAAGATATACATATCTATATACAAGTCTCAATGAAGGCAGACCATTCAAGGAAATATCTGAAAACCAATGGAAATTATTTTCAGGTGTTACAGAACACACAGTTTCCAAAACAATTGGTAAAACTACAAAAAATAGCAGTGGCTGGAAATATGATATGATTATACTTCTGAAGAAGTCCTAAGATGAAACATTAGGATGTGTGCTTTCATGATTAAAGTTATTTATATATCTCAGAGCAGAGGCAATGATATCAAGAAGTTGACCAAATCCTTTGATGGATGATATAGCACTTTGGCAAGAATGACCAACTGCATGACAGGGATTATTTTGTTGATAATTCCATAGAAGAGAATATGGGGTCACAGAGGGTCACACACTCACATGAGTCAACATAGACTTTATTGCTATGAAGAAAGCAATTAGACTGGGAGCAACAATAGCAAGGTAGCTTGCAAGGCACATGAAATAAGTCTTCCATTTTCTCTGTCCCTGACAACACACCAGGTGCTTACTGGGTCCAATTTTAGGAACATGGCTTTGAGAAAGATACAACTAGAAAAGTTATAGAAAGCATGGATTTAGGAAAAAAAAAAGACTGAGAGAGAATATATGAACAAGGGGACTCTTCATGTTCGTGTTGGACAGGGTAAGCTTTATTGAATTTAAGCTGTAATGACAAAGACTCAAGTTATACATTAACAATAAACTTTCAAACTATAATTACAGAAAGACATCCCAATAATTTGCCTGAAGAGGTGAGAAGTCTTTAGGAGCAGGTTAGAAAAATGTTTGTCATGAATGACATAAACAGAGCAGATTCTGTCTCTTGCAGAAGATTAAATGATCTCTTGAGATACCTTTAAGGTCTGCTTTTCTAAGATATATACAGCACATAGAAAGCAAATAGAAAGTTTCAAGATCGCCTTAGACAAAGTAATTCATAAGAAACTGTGGACACAGAATCTTTAATAATAAATACAAAAAGGGCAAAAAAATGTAATGGAAATATAAGGGTTACCTTAACACTTGCCTGATTGTGTTTTTTGTGATAAAAAAATGGTATTACTGTATTACTATATGGTAACACTGTATTACTATAGCTGGCTTTAAGCAGAAGAAACATGACATTAACATGGAGAATGCAAAATTAATTAAACAGTCACAGAAGATGAGGTATCTTGGAAGCAAAGCTTACTGGAACTGCTACCTCCATCTATAGCTCTTATCCCACATGAAAAAGTTAAGACTACTTTGATAAATCGTATTTTGTTGAAACTTCAAAAATAAAGGAATGGGATTGAAGCAGACATTGAACCCTGTCTTGTAGAGAAGAAGAGAGGGGAGGGAGGAGGAGGGGGAGAGTTTTCTACTGTATAGAAAACATGGTTTTCTGTTTTGCATAGCCACAGCAAATTGTTTTACAATTCTCTCTTGAGATAAAAGTTCCATTGGGAGTTGTGGAGAATGTAGCCTAATTTATTTTAATGATCAGAGCAGTCAATTAAGTGCCTGCACTTACAAGAGAAGGACTTTTTATGTCTGGTCATTTTTGTAATAAAGATTTCTCTAAACATTGGATGACTGCATTTGGGAAATGTGAGTAGCCATTATTCTCTTAATGACTAGGAAATTCTGTACCAGTATTGCTATCATATGTCTTTCAAAATAAGACTACTTCTTTTTGAATCTTATGATTTTTACAAAATCCTACTGTTTTATGGCAGATTTTGCAAACTAGATAGTATAAATATATTCTTTTTAAGGAACTACTAGCTATAGTCTGTTGAAACAGGGAAATCTATTTCTGAAGACAGAAAACCAAAAAAAGTGCAAATGTTTGTTTTCATCCCAAATGCCTGGAATGGATCTATTTTTAAAGATTTGTTCACATTTTTCTCCAAGTTTTAATTGAATGATATCTTTGAGGATGGCAATGTCCCTTAAATACTCTTTAATACAATGTCAAAGAAAACATAAAAAATAGAGCATCTTTTGAGAAAATAATGAAAAATGGCACTGTTGAGAATTTGATATTGAATTTGAAAGAACTATATGTAAAGATTAATTTCAATCAATAAGATGCTGGCACTGATATTGACAGTCAGTCACCTATCACCTATCATGGCAACTGAACAGATTTACCAAAAGAAACGTAGACTCTTCTTACAGTATATCTCTTTCACACATATGAGCTGCAGGCTTTAAGGTAGGGAATCAGGAAAACCTGAAAGCCTTCAACAACAATAGACCTCACCAACTAAGAGCAGCTTTCAGCCAGCAGATATCACATCTAGAAATTATAATATTACTGACTGAGAGTTTTACAAATTAGAGTCTCTTTTTCATAATTTTCAAGACTACTTAGTTGCCTTCTTGAACAGTGCTTCGATTAGCTCCTGAATCTCATTACTGTGCTCCTGAAGGAGGAACTTGTGTTTTAGTACAGTAGACCTCTTTGCCTCATCAATCTCAGAAAATAGATGCTGAAAGGTAAGGAACGTGTAGGTCTTACAGTAATGCCTTCCCTTATTTTCTTTCCCATGCCACTTGCTCTCCCACTTTTTTTTTGGTGATACCTTGTTATATCATGCCATATCCTTCTCACCTGTATAGCTCTCAGCACAACCTGTGCATCTGTCTAGATGTTCATCCTGCTATTTTCTCTTGTTCTGATTAATGTGCACCGGTCTTTATACCTATTTCATCTGTATCTTTATAGCGTGAGTAAAATTTGTATCTGGACATATAAGTAAATATGTTAGTGAAAAATAGACTAGAATTATCAAGATGCATTTCAGTTCTCGTATTACCTGGTTTTGTGTTTTTTCATAAAGCTACCCTACTTTTTGTTTTTCTGTATATTTTCTATTGATATGATGCCATTAGAATATGTTACATCAGAAAAAAAGAAACCAAATGCAAGACTCATCTAAAATAACACATTAATGTCAAAGCACTTGCAACTGCAAATGCCAAAAATTATGACTAGTCCATAAATATTTATTCCTGCATTTAAACTAACAATAAAACCAAATACCTTTTAAGTTATATGAACATTTGCAATTTGTATATCTACTTCATTCAGAGAAGAGAGTATAGAATAGTCTATTCTAGATATAGAATATATAGTCTATATATAGAATATACAATAAAATATTTTATCTTTCTCAAGTATTAATTATGTGTCCACTGATTTAAATAGGTTGGAATAGACATCTTATGGGTAAACAAGTTACAGTCGTCATACATTTCAAGGAAATGAAACTAAAGCAATTGCAGACAATTAAGCTTAATGCTATCAGGTCTACCTATAATTAAAAACTTGTCTTAACAGTAATACAGATGCAAATCTGTACAACAGAGTCTCGCCAGGTTTCTCTCCCTTATGACTCTTAAAAACAGACCCCCCTACAGTGAAAACAGAAACATGGGAAATTAACTGACCTAGGCTGCAGAATTGAATCATTCTTTTATCTAAAGGGTGTAAAAAACTTTCCTTTGAACACCTCCTTAGTCTCAATTTCAGAATACATTGCTCCAATGACAGGGGTGTAGTTCTATCAAATTAAAGAGATGTATATATTTTTGTTAGTGGGTGAAAGAAAGTGTGATAGCTCACGTTAAGAATAAATCTCAAAATATATATGCAAATGCCTTGGGTAGTAGAGAAAAAGGTAGGGTTTTTTTAGTACTGTCTCTAGTCCAAATAACTTGGTAATTTTCAGTTGACATAAATATATATATAAATGTAAATTATTCAACTAAAATATACTAGATGGGAAAGCTAATTCTGTAGGGGAGCAGTTCAACAGTTTAAAAAAACCCTTAAAATATATAGCAAAATTAATATATTTAAAATAAAGAATAATTCTTTAAATTTCATTAAAGTATTCTTCTAAAATGCACTAAATAGTAACTGATGTAGGAGCAATAATAATTTTAAACTTAAACTTGCCCATTACAAATGCACTCAGACTCCATAAAAAAAAGGGAAAATGGATTTTAATAATTAGTAAAATTTCACTCGTTAAAACTTACTTGGCAAATCAGGAAGTTGATTTTTCTTAATGAGACAGTTAACTGAACTAAAATATTGCAAAGCAACACATATATATACTGCACCATTGAAGTAGGAAGGAATTTTTTGTTAAACATAATACAATGATAATTTTTTTTTTAATTTCAGCATTCTTTATATGCAACATTATTCAAATATATGAACAGTAATCAAATTAGTTTTAAATGGATCAGATTCTGGGTTGTCATACAATTTTAACTACCCGAAGTCAATGGGATTCTCAGGGTATTGCTATGCAAAAGAGAATTTGTTGCATATGTAGTCATTATTATTATAGTTGTTTATAGGCAAATGTATTATTAATAAACAAAAATATAGAATGATGACTGCTTTCAGTCCCATTTAAATATGCTCAGCAAAATTTAAATTTTTTATGAAAAAAGTTAACAGAGCAGAAATTCATAGTAATATTTCTGTCAGGTCTCTTGGACATTGCTCAAAACTGTATTTTATTTCATATGCACAAAGGAAACACAAACAGCAACTAGTTATGGCAACATCAACAATGTATTTCCTAGTCATAGATCAGGCAAAATCTCACCTTAAGGACTTTATTATGCAATCTCACTTCTGTAGCTTAGTCTGTGCTGGCAGACCAACTTGAAATGGCAAAGAAATTAAAGTTGGAAAGGAAACACAGATAACCAAAGAATATTTACATAAGATTGCATTCTTTAGCAAAAGCCAACTATTGAATCAAATAAGGTAGAAAAGAGTGTATTCCAAAAGACATGGAAGGGAACCAGGCTGCATTCAGGCAGACAAAGAGCAAGGGGAGCACAATGAAAGCTAAGACGAAATAGGGAATGTAACTCACTAAACGGAAGAAAGATTTCTGAAAGAGAGCTTTTGTTTCAGTCTCAACTGAAAGTCATAATGGAAAATAGATTCTATTAATGGTAGAAAATGAGAAAAGGAGTAAAGAGAAAGCCTTGAAAAGGACTGTACACTAAAGACTATCTGGACAACTAAAATATATTAAAAATAGCAGAACAAATAAATTCAACCTATTGTGCTAAAAAGGATCTGCTTAGAAGTATCCAAATTTTTAGCAGTTACAGGAAGTATCAGAAGAGAAAATGGTAAAAGAAGGTATGCTGGGAAAAAGAGCAAAAGCAATTTAGGAATAGTGCATCTGCTTCCAATGCCTAGGAAACTACTTTTAAGATTAACCTAGACAAAAGGGAAATATTAAGTGATAAATTTTATGTAAAACAGATTATGCGAAGCTAAGTTAATTTCTTTCGCAAGAAAATTTTTAGAACAATAAACTTAAAAAGGCTTAAAATTTGATCTTGGTGGTGCACGTAAGACAGTCTTCCCTGTGGCATTACATCAGATCAAAATTAGTCATGTGCCATAGTGATGCCCTGTTGTATATCTGTTACAGAAATATGAATGTAAGAAAGGACAATCTGAATACATAGTAGGCTAAAATGCATACAGATTAGTGATTAAACATTTGCTTCCTAGCTAAAAAAATCAAAAGTTCATGAAGTTTCTGCTGAACAGCTCTGTGTCATCTAGCAGAGATTCCTCTTTGTTAGCAGAATCTTTGGTTCTTTCCAAATCAAAGGCACACATGCTACAATAGCTAAATTCCTGTATAATTTCAAGATGAAAGTGATTACAGCTTCTTAGAGGAAAATAAAGACCAATGCTGAGGAAAGGGATGAAAAGCAACAAAAACCCTCTATAAGTAAGCATATTCCTGTCACAGTCATAACTGATAGATACGTGGATAATTTAGCATGTATATTTTTAGCACTAACACATATCCAAAAGAATTTGAGTAAAAATGCTGGTTTGATCCCACAACCAAATTACAACAGATCTGACTACTATTATAAGATGTACTATAATATATTCTTTTCAGCTTTTTTTTTTTTAATCTCTACAATGACAATATATCAAGCTTTAGCAAAGTGAAGAAGCTGAGGTGCCTCAAGTGGGATTCAGTACAAGACGACAGTAGTTAAAATGTCCTGAGAAGTGCCATGAATACACAAATGCATCAAAATACTATTGAACACAAATCCGTGTTGTGCATTTATTTATACATACCTAGAAGAGACCCTGTCCTGAAAATGTCAGCACTTAATTTGTCACCCATCCTGACTAACTTCAGAATTTAGATCATTCTTTAAAGACTTGAAACTAGTGAACTGGTCACAACAGAAAATAAAAAAAATTTGATAGTCAATCCACAATTTGATAGATGGGCCACAAAGGGGATAACAGTGTTTCCATGTTTCAAACACACACTCCTTCCTTACATAATCTACAAACAGCCTAGTGTAATTATCAAGATATGATAATCTGGATGTTTAATTTAGAGCCTTAAAGTTAAATCTCAAATCTGCTCTTCCCTAGTCCTGTCCCCGCCAGCAAAGTTTGGGGAATGGTGTGATGGATGGGGCCAGAAAGTGAAGGCAGACACAGGATAAATATGATGATATATGTTATGAGTTAGCATTGACTTCCACAGAAGGAAGGAAGAAGAACGTAAAGTTCAGGATCTAAATCCTTGGTTGTATCTAGTACCTTTCATTATGTCACTGAGTCTAGTTAACGATTTAAAGATATTAAATTTACAGCATCCATTGGTAAGAAATTGCTGCAAGTTTTTGATTTGCTATTAGCAGCAGAAAGCAATGTAAATTACTTTTACTTATTTCTTTCAGTTTTCACTGTCTTGATTTTGACAACAGTCTGCTTCCATATTTTAAATCACAAGAGTTCAATTATAATCAAAAGACAGGCCATAAAAACTCAGTATGTGGACTAAACCATAGACAGCACAAGGCCAAGTCCGTACTATAAAGAAAGGAGCATTGTATTTTGGAATAATATGTATATTTAGAACTTATGTGCTTTGCAAAAGTGACCTAAGAACCTAAGGAGTCATGACATCACAAATGCACACTGAGCTAGCTGTGTTCTCCACAGGACTAGAGAAGTCCTCTGTGGCTGATGTTACTTTTTCTCTCTCATAAATTATCAAGGAATATTTCTACAGACAACCTAGGTAACCTCAGTAGCAGAGAACAAAAGACGAAATAGCAAAACAAAAGCAAGGATATTTCATGTGCTCTACACAGTAGTCTCTTAGGAGCATTTTCAGTCCTTTGTCTCCCACTTTATTTATTCATCTGGAACACCTAATTTTTCCTAGCAGTAAGTAGTACTATCTAGAGAAAATATCCATAACTTTCTATTGTTTTCATTTTTTCTCATCAAGACTCCTAACAATACTTGTATATCACTAAATTAAATGTTCAAATTAATATGTAACCTGCTGTGTATCAAGGGTCAACCCTGATTACAGAAGTCGTTCCTTAAAATATTATTTTTCGAAGGATGTGACATTAGGTGAAGCTGAATCTATGGATGGAATCTGTCAGTTTTATGTAGTGAGGGCGAATTCTGGTCTGTCTGGTTTCTGTTCCACTACTCATGACCTTTTCAAAGTTGGGATGATAGAGGCTGTCCCACTGTAGTTGCTATCTATTCCTTTCTGGCTAAAAATTAATTTTTGTTATCAACTGTTATAGGTTCTAGGAAAAATCTGACTTGGGATCTTCTCAGTCGTGGGAGTAAAAGCAAAAGCAAAAGTTCTAAATCAGGAAATTAAAGAAAACCAGTATAACACTGGCAAAAGCTTTATATGATGAGCTTTTTTGATAGTAAAGCCAAATTTCAAGAAAAAAGTGGGGTGTCAGAATTTTGATGCTGCCAAGCACTCAGGCTTTGTTCAGTTGCAGAAAAGAAAGAAAAAAAAGCATTACAAATGACCATAACTTACTGACCATAAATGGATTGTTTGGAAATGTAATTTATTCTTTCTGTACCAACAATAAATTTAAACCTACAGGTATTTTTGTGTCTTTGCATGGGAAAGACATGTCATACTATGACACTTATTGCATAAAACCACCTAATTTCAGATACATCTAGATATAAAAAATCAATAACTAGAAAATGAAAATAGTAGGTACACTAGTGTGGAAATGAAATTAGAATGCATTTTTGTACTGAAAAGCCCAAATAGTTCATTGAAACTATCTTTTTACATAACCACATTTTATAATCCTTTCCTATTTTGTAAGTCTCTAGTTATGGCAATGCACAGGGTAACAGACACCTCCAGCTGTTCTTTTGTAGTGAATTTTAAGTGAGTATTAAATATTCCTCCATTACTACTAATGCAATACAAACACACCTGAGAATCCTTCATTTCCCTTCTGAGGCTCTTGCTCTTTCTCTGTTGGTGTATAAATTCTGACACCAAATCCTGCTGTTGAAATGCAGACCTGGAGCGAGTGTCCTCCTTCATCCCCCTCTCCTCATCACCTTCCTTCTTCCAAGTATTTTTGTAAGATTAGTTCATGATGGGTAATCCATAGTCAATCCCCCTTCCCATCAGTTCCAGTGACAAAATATACTGCCACTAAAAGGACTTGTTTTTTCTTTTGGAAAACGTAAATGTGGTTATCAGCTTAGTATATGGCATAAACCAGGGCACAGTGCAGAAGGGGGAAACATCACTGTTGTCCTAATGCTTGCCCGAGTGCATAATAGAGCAAAGATTACTTTTCTTGTAAGGAGAAAAGACAAAATATTAGAATTATTGGAGGACTGTTTGTTGTGGGTATCCTTTCTCTCTTACTCACAGAAAGAAATTGCCTGTTTGGTACTCAAAGCCTGAAAAGTGGACCTTTCAAAACAATCAATGCAAAGCCTAAATGTAGGCCACATGGCAAGCTTGTGGTTGATCTTGCTTGGGCTGGGAGATGGGAGATGTTTAATGATCTCAAATTGCATATGAACTCTTGCTCCTTCTATTCCGATTTTAGCTTTACAGACAACAACTGTTTAAAACAAGAGTGAAAATAAGTTCTTCATTACTTTTTTGGAGCAACTTTCACACACGGCTTATCAAACTAGAAGAAAACCCCTAGTACAAACAACTTTTATAAATGTCATTGAAATGTCTTAGATAAATACAGTGATATTGTAGACTTCAGTGATTTCAAAAAGATCCAGTCACTCCAAGGGTATCTTCTCACTATGACATGATGCATATTTCTGAAGCAGCAGCAAAAAAGGAAAGTATTGCCTGAGGAGGTAAAACTGAGTCAGTTTTCACACAGGTATGCTATTTCATGACTGTCAGGTGGAAACTTTTCAGGATTAATGCTTTATAATTCTCATATGGCTGATGCTTTAGAACTTCAAAGTGTAGTAGAACATTTCAAATTTTCTCCAGCCCATGAGGAAAAACCTTTTCATTGAAAGTTGCTGTCAAGTGAAATCTTGAATTTAATACCATACAACTGTTACACATTTTATGAAGATTAAAATTATGCACAACATGTACAGTTATCCTGGTAATGTGAGTTTGTTTCAGTATAGAAAATGTCTTGTCTTAGAGCTGAAAATTACAGTTGTTCCTCACATCTTTTAATATTTAATTAGAAACTTGACTAAGCTATTCGTAGTTTAAAAACAGAATTTGCTCATGTATATCTATGTCTTACCAATAAGCAGAAATATATCATTGATTAAAAATAAGTAATCAGAGAGTATTATGAAGAAAATTACAGGAAAATCAATATATGGTTCCCAAGGAAGAGACTTAAGCAGTTTAAATTTGAATTCTAATAGTGGCAAGTCATGAATATAGAATTTGCCTCTGTAAAAAATAATCTGTTTGCTATAAAACCATCCCTAGTTATCTAATACTTCAAGATACAGTGCATTAGCACCCTCTCTGAATCTGTGTGAAGCTGGCTCCCTTTGGCAACTAAAAGAGTTCTTTGAACCATAGAACAGATGTAATGAAAATTGGTTCCATTAAATGCATCTGGCAAATTACAAACTGAAAAATTAATGCACCATACCAAGACTCTGGGGGCTAGAATGCATCTAGGTGTGGTTGCCGGATGTTAACAGATTTTCTTGCTACCCTTTTACTTCAAAATAAAAAACACAGTACTTATAAATATGCACTAAACCAGGAACTGAAACTGTAACTAAAACACAATAATAAAAGTAGGCCAATAAAAACAGTGAGATTGAAAGTAACATTCCTTGCTACACTCTAAATGTGCACAACACAGCATAGAAAATGCTAAGCACATATGATCTGCATGGGCAAATTAATAGAAAAAAATTTGATGAATGGCTACTAAATTTAAACACACAACTTCTAGCTCAAAAATTTCCCTAAGCAGTAGATTTCTGGAAGCTGCAGAAATTAGTTCTATTCTTTTCCTCTAACTATTTTGGCTGAGTGCAATTAGAACAACAGGTTTGCTTGATAGATTCCATGAAAAGACTATCTTGCCTTTGTTCAAAACTTGATTGAGCATAAAGGAAAGGGTGGGTGTTCTCAGTTGTTGATGCTTTTGCAAAACTCTCGAAAAAATTACTCTTTTAAAAATAAAATCATTCAGGAATCCCGATCATTTTTTCCTTTGTGTGTGAATATGTTCAAGTAGACTTAAGAAACATCTTGAGAAGCTAGTGGTGCACAGATTGCAAAGAAAAAATACTATAGCAATCATGCGCACATGGCAGTAAAATCTACAGAATTGGTTCTGTTGTAATATGAAGCATGTGTCAGTCTACAAGCACTGATTCAAGCCTGCTCCAGGATTATTGCTGAATTTCAAGAATTTTTTAATGTAGTGAAGTTTAAATATTTTTAAATAGCATTTTACTGCAGTTAGCACACCGGCATGACCATATTTGTCAGATACTGCATTACTGTATGAGTATAATAAGGCATAAAAATTACCCTAACATTAGAGGTTAATAAATTAGAGATTAATAAAAATGAAGGTTGATGGCACCAAATTGCTAGATGACTTTTGAAAATTAGTACATGAAAGCCTGTGGGTAAAAACAGTGAAGTTCGGTATAATCAGGCTGAAACTCCCCTTACCCAGAAGAGTGCTAAGAATGCTCGCAGTTTGTGCATTTCTGCAGTTCACATGATTTCCCTGATTTCTTGGTGAGTTTTGTTCTTCAATGGGCATGTGGACACAACTGTTTATTTGCTAGTATTCATAAACTGGTATTTCTCTTTCAATTATTTTCACTCTACCATAAGCTCTGCCGCTGGTTTGCTTGACAGTTTTTGTTTTTTCAAATGAATCATGCTGCATTTCAAATGACTCAGATATTGCATCTGCCATGCTGCCTTGGAATAACCTAGCCTCAGAGTATGGCAAAGCAAATACTTTTTGTAAATCATACAACTTTTTTTTTATTTTTTTTTCATTCTCTTTCTTGATTCCTAATGCAATTGTTTATGGTTTTTATACTCTGACTTTATTAATTGGAATAAATATTTTTTTAGGTTGCCTCATGTTTTTCTCCTAGAAACAAAGGTCCTTTTAAACAAGGTCCCAAAGCCTTTTAAACACCAATTATATCTGCTGTTTCAAATGGCCATCTGGTCAAACGATCTGAATTCACTGCCTTGCTAAATAGTGAAGCTAATGTCTTTAAATGATGAATTTTTGGAATATAATATCTCATAATATGTTAACCATTTTCCCCTGGAGGCCGTCATATCCAGTTTCAGTCATCATGAATTACAGGAATTAATCACAATCAGATACTTCATCAGACATATTAGCTGAAGTACGACAGGTAAGAAAAGATGGAGACACTTAAAAGCTACAAGCATTCAGTTTAGTGCGAAGTTTCACATGTTGTTAAGTCAAACAGTTACTTGAAGTACAAAAGGTGGAAATGGTTTGGTAAACTACCTTTTATATCTTCAAAAGCAGACTATGAAGACCACTTTCTGAATGACATAGAAGTGAACAGGTGCCTTAGCAAGGGAAAAGGGAAATGAGCAAAATGGAATCAAGATGATTGTAGTCCTGAAGGTTTCCTTAAGTGGCTATATTCCAAGGAAAAGAGTCCCCACCTCTCAGTCTTTAACTTTAGATAAAAAGGTGGGCACCAAGACTAAATTCCTGGAAACTGAATCAGGAAAGCATATGCAGTAAATTTCTCCACAGACATGAGGAGAGAGGTGTCTCAGATTTATTCTTCAGGCAACTAGATTAATTGCAGTTTTATCTATCTATCTATCTATCTATCTATCTATCTATCTATCTATCTATCTATCTATCTATCTATCTATCTATCTATCTATCTCTCTCTCTCTCTCTCTCTATCTTCCACAAACATTTTAATTGCATCATTCATTTGGACCACTGTAAATTAACATATCAGGCACTTTGAACAATAATTTGAAAATAGTAGCACTTAACCAAGAGTATCATAAACCTAAACCCCAAAGTCATGGCACCCTTGTACAACAGCCCAGATCCCAAATATTTATCTCAAGCTTTTCAGAGGTCATGGAAGCAGCATAACATATCATACGTTTGTGATACGTGTACAAGGAAGGATGTATCCATAATCTATCTCAACAATACTAAGTAAAGAATACTGAGTTATTAGTATTCATTCATATAAATGATGTAAATGTCTGTAAATGTGGAAAATCATTAGAATGTACCAACTTTTACCTTACAGCCTTATGCTGATTATTAAGATCTGTTAGACACCAGATTAGTTATTATTGTGTCAGAACCACCTTGTGGAGAATGTGTGTGTGTACAGGAGGAAGGAGCCTCATGGAGGTGGCATTGTGTCCCTCATGGCAGCCCCTGGAGCCCACATAGGGAGCCCTGGAGTAGCTTTCAGTCAGAAACAGCCTGGGAAAACTACAGCACACCACACTTCCTGGAGCCCCTAACTCAGGCTCAGATTGGCACAGACAGTGAGAACACTGCTCCTCACCCTGACCTGGAGCCCCCAGAGTGGCTGGTGGGTCAGAGACCCCACCTGGAGGGGTTGATCATAGGGAGAAGAGAAAATAAAACCAAGGGCATGTGTTTGCCTCGTGTCATGGCCCTGCCATTGGACTTGGGAGAGCTGGCCTTCTACAAGGTTTCAGTGGTGGCTATATGACCTATATCTCCCTCTTTCTCCTCTCTTCTTGATCCTTCTGCTTCTCTTTCTCTGCTCCTTTCTGGATACTTAGGGTGGTTTGGAGCTGGAGAGATTGGATCTTGATTTAAGTGTTGTGGAATTGGCTGGATTTTGACTTGAGTGTTGTGGATTAATAGCATGTGTTGAACCAGTACTGTAGTGGAATATTTTTGTCTACCTTGTGCAGTGTCCTTTTGAACTATTTGGTGGCCGGTCACTAGTGGTGTCCCCCATTGAGTCCACCATTAGCAAATTTGCAGATGATACCAAGTTGGGGGGGAATGTTGATCTGCTGGAAGGCAGAAGGGCTATTCAGAGGGACCTGGACAGACTGGAGAGTTGGGCTGATTCCAATGGGATGAGGTTCAACAAGGCCAAGTGCCGGGTCTTGCACTTTGGCCACAGAAAGCCCCTGCAGTGATACAGGCTGGGCACAGAGTGGCTGGAGAGCAGCCAGGCAGAAAGGGACTTGGGAGTTTGGATTGACGGGAAGCTGAACATGAGCCAGCAGTGTGCCCAGGTGGCCAAGAAGGCCAATGGCATCCTGGCCTGGATCAGTGTGGCCAGCAGGAGCAGGAAAGTGATCCTTCCCCTGTACTCAGCACTGGTGAGGCCACACCTGGATTACTGTGAACAGTTCTGGGCCCCTCAGTTCAGGAAGGATGTTGAGGTGCTGGAGCAGGTCCAGAGAAGAGCAACCAGGCTGGTGAAGGGACTTGAACACAAGTCCTGTGAGGAGAGGCTGAGGGAGCTGGGGTTGTTTAGCCTGGAGAAGAGGAGGCTCAGGGGAGACCTCATCAGTCTCTACAACTACCTGAAAGGAGGTTGTAGCCAGGTGGTCTCTTCTCCCAGGCAACCAACAGTAGGACAAGAAGGCACGGTCTTAAGCTGTGCCAAGGGAGGTTTAGGCTAGATATTAGGAAGAAATTCTTTACAGGGAGGGTAATCAGACATTGGAATGGGCTGCCCAGGGAGGTGGTGTATTCTCTGTCCCTGGAGGTATTTAAGAAGAGACTGGATGTGGGCCTTAGTGCCATAGTCTAGTAACTGCGGTGGTAGTGGATCAAGGGTTGGACTTGATGATCTCAGAGGTCCTTTCCAACCCATCTGATTCTATGATTCTGTGAGCTTTGACCAAGTCCCCTTATCTACTCCCCTGAGTTAATAAAGAAATTCCTTGGGAACAAGGCCATTGTTTATTGTCCTCACACTATTAAAGAACCCTATATCTATATATTAAAGTAAAACTCATAGCCAATCCCATGAGCCAGCAGCTCCTGGGGCTGGAATTTTACCAGATCACAGAATGGTTGTGGTTGGAAATCATCTCTGAAAGTCGTCTTGTCCAGGTCCTCTGTTCAAGCAGGGTTGATCATAGAGGGAAAACAAGGCATGACAGCCCAGTGCACACAGACAGAGACCATAGAATTCATTGAAGCAAAAGGGATGCATGAAACAGAATGTCTTTCATAGATAGTGCTTTAGTTGAAATAGTGTTTTAGAAAACATGGTCAAAAGAACAGCTTCCATTAAATGACAATTGAGGTTATATTAATTAATGAAATCCAAACTCCTTTCTGTGCCTTTTATTCAGTCTGAATGGGGTTGATAACAGGAAAGATGTAGTAATTGAAATTTCTTGAAAGTGCTCCCTGGAGTTTTTTATTTGGAAAATGTAAGGAAATTAAAATTTACTTAATTAATTACAGGGGAATGAGGGTTTAAAAGTGCCCAAGACAAAGCTGCAGCATCTGTTGGAAAGAATAACTCACTCTAAATTTGCAATGTAGCAGTTTTTTCTGCTAACTTTTCAGGCTTGTAGAGAAAATCCAGCAAAATAATAACTTCCATTCACACTACCTAAAAAAAAAATTAATTCTCTGTTTCTTGAAAAAGCTATGAATCTGTCTCATTTTTGATACACTATGGTCAACATTTGCATTCTTTCATAAGTTTAATAAGGGATGGGAAGAAATCATTCGTGTTCTCTTAACCTCTGCCACTAACTGACTGTCAAAAATTATGAAATTTTTGCATAGTGGCATGAATGTTTCTGAAGACTGGTCTGATTCCTTCGTCTAACACTGCTCAAAATTAGCTGCATTGGTAACAATGAAAGGCTTGAACAAACAAATTCTTCTAAAAGAATGCATATATATTTGAGTATTTTCCCAACAATCTAAAATTATGTATGAACCTCTTCATCCTCATATTTTTGAAAACATTCTCTTGACAATTAACTAACTTCTTCATAATTTGCTAACAGTATTAAAATCATAATGCCATTTATATGCTTAGAAAAATCTAGTCCATACCAGATTCTACTTCCTAAGTGAGAAAAAATACTGTAGAAAGTGGATTCAACAATTCTTCTGTTAAAATAATTTAGAAAATTAGAATGTTTTCTTCAAGAAACCAATTTAAGAATAACTAGCAAGCTTATTACATTTTGAGTGGATGGCAATTAAAGTAGGCACTGGTAGGCACAAGAATATTGGACAGCATGTTAGAAACCATGCACAATTGCTCCAGAAAACTGTAGATAGCAGGGACAAAATAAAATAAAACAAAGTAAGAAAATAACCACTGCTTTTAGCAACAAAAAGCTTATTCTTTGCTTCAGAAGTACATACCAGACATTTTCAATTGTTTCAGCCACTAATTAGTTTGGAGAAAGAATAAAGCAGTAGTGTTGATAAAATTTTCTAAGAATATGTAAATCAAAAGGGAATAAAGCAGATTTTTTTGGGGTCATCCTATATATAGTCTATAAATCAGCAGCTCCTTCTAAAAAAACAAGACCAATAATTCTAAATACAATAAAATACCAATAATTCTAAAATACATCCACTATCACTGAATCTGCACAGATTTTTAAGTAAATACAGAATTACTAGGTCTACTAATAATTGTTTGATGGGGAATTAATGATCTTGTAATAAGTATTTCTAGAACCAGGTAGTGTAAATAAGTATGCTGGATTTTTAGGAATTTGGTTCTTATATTCATATTCTTTAATGTCATTAATATATATTCATGCATGCAAAATTTGAATCCATTTCATCATCCCTTCAATGTAGTACCACAACTGCTATGACCATACAAATACAGGTTATAAATTAAAAGTCCAACTTAATTTTCTTTCTTCCCATCAAATCTAATCAACCTCACAATTCTACTCTTCATTTTCATGTAATTCTCTGAACTTGAACCCCAGGGGTTAAGCTACAAAGAAAGAAAGGTAAAACAAAATTATAATAGCAGTGTTGCTTAAAAAGTAGGAAGTAGGTATTACATGAGACAATAAATATTGCCTCCAAGGCCATTCGTCACATTTTTCACCGGATTTGTCTTCACAAAATGAATTATAGACCTCTCCAAAACCAAAATAAAACATTTCATAAATTGCAAATTGCTGTGATTTGTACTAGATCATCTTGGCCCATTATTTATTTGTGCTAGGTCATCTTTCTACCATTATTATGAGAACTAGGAATTGTTATGGAGCTCAAGCAGAAGACAGGAACCAATTTGCCTTGGTGTTGGGAATTTCAGTGCCGGTGCAGTGCAAAACTATTTTCAGGAATCAAAATCAAAGTCTACTCCTTAGGCAGAGAGAGAAGATTCTTTTCTCTCAAGCTATGACTCATATGTAGAGCTGTCTCACATGTGTCCCAGTAGACAAAAAACAATTCTTCTCTTAAGGGGACACTGGGAATATATGCAAAGTAGTGGATAAGGTGCTTTCTTTTCAGCCAATTCCATGACTTTACCACTATTCAAATTCCAAATAAAAGTGCTCATATATCTGCAGAAGATTGGAGAGATTTACATTTAGCAGTTTTATTTTGTGTGGTTTCATTTCTTTTTTTTCAGTCCACAAACTGACTTGAGAATCAGAATTATTTTATTAAGGTTAAAGAACTCAAATGATATAAATAAAAAATAACTGATGAACGGATTACTGTGATCTTTCTTCACTTCAGATAACTACTCTGTGCTAAATCAGAGGAGGTTACTGAAAATGCTGATGGCCCATCAATTCCAGTTGTCACCTTCCTTCAGGCAGTGACCTTTCACTGGTGTCTCCTAGGAGAAAAAACCCCCATATACCTAGACTGCTGTACCAGTGGAACAGAACAGTGGAATAGAATCCCTTTTCAGTCTCTAGAGGCAATTATTTCATATCCTGATCGACATATCCCTCATAACTTAGGCAAAAACAATCTCTGACCTTACACAAATCTAAATATTTTTATTTAATTCTTGCTGAACTACTTCTGCCCCCTTGTCTATGGGGTCAGAAGCCTATTACTCCACGTTCAGCACTAAAAATGTTACTCAAGTATTTAATTTGTCAGTGTTTTGTTGCTTTGTGTACTACAGGTCACTTAGAAAAATAATTGAAAGTATTCAAATTCTAATGATGTGTTCCTTAATTTTACACTCTCCATAATGATTCCGGTATTGATCAAGAGCAATACATTTTTTCTGAGTATGAAGCTTTAGGGAAAAAAAGTCAAAAAGTGAAAAGACAATTCAGGATTTTAGTTGAAAACAACAAGAGTGAATACAAAGAAATTAACTTTTTTTTTTTTAAAGTTGTATGTTCTCTAAGGGTAACATTTCTATCTTTGAAAGTTTTTATTGAAAAAAAATGGAAAAACCCTCCCAATTTTGATGTTTTATCCCAAAATTAGTTTTAGGAAAGATGGATCTTGTCATCAGTCCGTTTTTTATTCTACACATTTTTAACTATAGAATTTTTTTTTTTGGTAATTATTTTTTTTATATACTTCATTATGGCACACAAATTTCCTAACGTACGTGTACAAGATTTGCAAGAAGAAAATCTACTGATAAACTGTTCATCTATATGCATTTGCATTCCAAAAAAAAATGTCCTAAACACACACACACAACTTTTTCTACTTAAAAACACATAGAAAACAAAGAAACATTTATCAACCAGTCAATAGCAAAGCTATTTATAAAAAACCACATATTTAAGAAGCTAAACTGCCCACTTTACAGTTCTGTACATGCTATAGGGGCACCCTAAGAGTTCTCTGTCTTTCAATATGTACAAGTGTAGAAATATAAAAATATTTCTTCTATTAATGTGCAGTGCATGTGGTTTAAATACTATATGTACTATAGTTACTATAAATAAGATACCTCACAATGAGAGAAAGAGGACCCAAGCAAACTGACCTTTCTTATTTTCTTAATGAGTAAAAATACAGCTTTCTTAAAATAGTCAAATACTGCTTGACAATAACTCTCTCCACAAAACAGACAGTGCTATTGAAAAGTCTATATTTTTCTTATTTTTTAAAAATTTTATTTGGTATTCATATATAAAATAATAAGCATGATGTTTATCAAAAGTAAACATGCACTATTAAAAAACATCTGTTTTTATGACTGTTCTGTGGTTTTGGAAAGCTACCATTTTAAATAGCAGGATTGTATTGCAATGTAGAGTGATTATATTTTAATCCTTGGTGGCTTTCTCAAATATATAAACAGTAGGATAGCAATAAAGAAGCTTTCACTTCATGAACAATAATGTAATTATTAATGAATTGAACTGATTTACAGAAATCTGATACATTAACAAACACACGTAAGAGCTACTGTGTAAAAGAAATGCTTTTAAAAATGAATATTGAATGGTAGAAGAAAAGTTGGACAGATAATGACAACAGGAAACGACCTTGAATCAAATGATGGAAAATTAAGGTAGAATGATTGATTTAGATTTCAGGGAAAAGATTTATGAAGGTGCTGGAGTATAGTATCTGAAGAGAGAAAAAGAAAATCAAGAGTGCAGGGGGAAAAGAATTCTCTCATTAGGCAAAACATTTCTAGCATGCCCACTCGTAAATATTATTTTGTCTTTAAATGATGCTTTCAGAATCAGATTTATTATGACTCTAGTATAAAGGCTAGATTCGGGAGCCTTTAGAGGGCAAACAGCCTGACAATGCTGTCAATGAGGAGGGGGAGGAATTTAGACATTGAAATGACATGTTGATTTACAGATATTAAGGAGAATGGTAGAAGTGAGTGAAATCATTTCATTCATCTCCACAAAATTTGTTCCAGGTATGAAAACATGGACAATGAGTCCAACAGTCTTAGCACACACCTAAATCCAAAATACTCTTCTGTGAAATTCAGAAGTAACCAGGGCAGCCTCATGTGTTCCTGTAGAGTTAAGATCACAAGGATGTGGACCAGAATAAGAGTTTTGCAGCAAGCCAGAAAGCCATGGCAGGTGGGAAATTTCTGTGTCAGGAAGTAGATACCTAAATCCCTAAGATTCAAATAAAACTTTAGGCATGTCTATAGTTATTAAAGAAATGTAGTACTCACATATAGAAAAAGATAGTCAAAGTTCTTCTGTCAAAATCTTTACTGAATGTGAAAATGCAATAAATTAACTGATAAAATAAAAACATTCCTAGGAAAAAAAATCAATTTTTTGGTACTTTGATCCTAATTAAAATAGATCATTAAAACAATTTGAATAACTGTTGTCTTACTACACCTTATTTCAGGCAAAAAATGTTTTGCTTTGTCAAAGAAAAGAAACACAGGCAAAAAAATGATCCCAAAAAGGCAGTGACAGGGAGCAACTGCAGACCACTGCCAGTGTCATATTTCTGCTCCCAAAAGGCAAAAAATGTTTACTTGGTTGGTCTAATAGACAGAATCACTAACTATGCACACGTGCACAAAGGGAGAGGAGGAAGTCAGTCACATAGAACATAACAGTCCACTGGGACACAAGGTCACATCTAGTAGTGTAACAAAAGAAATCATTCCAATCAGGTTGTTTTGAAGTGAAATAGCTTGTGCCCTAGTAGAGCCTAGTCAGTTCCATGACAATGGCCAAGTCACTAATTCAATAAAAAGTAATGAAAAATTTTATTTCCAAGGTTTTTTCCTTCCTCACTGCTGCTACTTAGTGATTCTTCTCTGTTGTTGACCAAACATGGCAATGGACCAAAATAAATTAATAGAAATACCCCTCACTGCTGTCTTTGTATATATTATACATTTGTATACATTAACATGAAACTGTAACTGGAAGAACTGTATTATATTATTCTATTTCTTGATTTCCTTTGTCTTAAATATTGGTTTATTATTTATTCCTGCATTGCTTAAAATTTATGTAATGCTATTGTATTAATACTTACACATTCATTTTCCATGTTGTCATGGCAAAATTAAAGGCAAAAGGTCAAACAATGGAAAATATAATTCCAGTCTTGTAAGAATAAAAAAAGTTAAACAATTAAAAAAATCAATCTCCTAGCATGAATCATGTAGAGTGTAACATTTTTTCACAGCATAAGCCTGTGAAATTAAGAATTTCTATCAAAAAGACTCACAGAAAATTTAGACTAGCAACTGAAGGAATTTTACTTTATATTCTGTGGATATTTGTATAGATGGCTAGAGAAAAAGTATAGAAATTTAAAATTGTTATTTTTAAATGTTCCTTTATTTTTGTTTATTCTTTTTGCTTGTAAACAACTCTGTGATTCCACTTGCTATAAAACCAGACATTTTCCTGAATATCCTTTATGCATATACAGGGAATGAGACAGACAAAAAATTGTGCTATTAGTTTAGTGGAAGCCAGAATAACAGCAAAACATTATAACCAACAGGACATAATCACAGTCTAAAAAGTTCATGCCAAAAAAGTGGGAAAAAACAAAATTAAGAGATGTAAATTCTAGCAATTAAAAGTCGCAGGATACTTAAAATCCAATACAAATGGGAGTGAGAACAGAAAGATGTAATCCTGTTAAACAGTCTTTAAATAAGAAGAACAGTTGAAACTTGGTATAGGAGCAATCAGTGGCACATTTCACTCATATTAGAAGTTAGTGTTGCCCAGGAAATAGTATTCCTCCCAGGGAAGGCTGGATTTTTTTTTGTTTGGTTTGTTGGTTGTTGTTGGTGTTTTTTTTAATGGAAAGGATACTGTTGCTCAGTGCACTTGGGTTCTCAATTAATTTATCCGTTATTACTAGTAGCCTCTGGATTTATCCCTTCCCTGATGCCCGTGTCATGCACAGAGAATAGAAAAATGTTCATACTATTATGAAACTGGATTGTTCTTTGCATGTGAAAGAAGTCTTGGAAATCTTAAGTCACCAGGTTGAGTTAGCAACTTAATCTCACTTCTTGCTCTCTTTATTTACCTGAGAGTCAGGCAATCTGAATGTTTCTGAATGCAAGTGCACAACCTACATGAGACCTGTTATGATAAAGCAGTGCTTCAGGATTTAATCAAAGGTTCAAAGCAGGCTCGGTTGATACAACAATAATATGAAATTAGCTGTGTATAAATATGTGAAAGTGCACCTGTTTTGTAGATACTATTTTAGAGGTGTATATCACTTACCGGATATTGCAGAACCATTATTTTTGACACAGAGTTGGAGATTTAAATGCTGAAAAGAGCTGGTAATTCCATTCCAGTTCAAAAGAATGCTTTTCTACCATCACTAGAACTGGAATTCTTCATACAGACACACTTTCTTGAATTAAGGACCGTAATTCCCCACGATTTTTAAAAGTTTTTTCTCTTTTCCTATCTATCAAAAGGCTTTGCAAGGAAACAGTGTTGCTAAATACCTTCATTGACAGCTATGAATATCTCTGATGGAGATCAGATAAATCTTGACAGAAGGGTCTTTCTATAGTCAAGAACATTCCCTCCATTCTCTTTTAACTGGGAAGATTAGGCAAGGAAAACCAAATTTTCATGCATGTCAGAACACCTCTGACATCATGATCTCTGTGATCATACACCTGAAGTTTAAGAGTAGACCACACACAGAGAGGCAAAGCTGTTTTAAATTTAAATTTCAATTTCAATCCAGTTACAAGAACTGTGTTGTCATACCAGTGGAAAAATTCAGACAGGTGTTTAAGGTCGGATAAACTGGTACAGCTTGTATAGTAACCAACAATGTACAGCTTTAATGAGATGAAAGATTTGAAAGGGTTATTTGCAAACTGTCTAATAATAAGTAATTTTAGATGTCTCAAAGCCAGTCATAGAGAGAATGCAGTTTATAGTTTTATAATCTTCATGACATGGTGCCCTCCAGCAAGCACAGAATGGGTCCTATTTCAGTTGTTTTAAAAGACCTGCATGTATCAGAATAAAGTTGGTCTCAGCATGTTAAAACAGCATGAAATACATTCCCTTGCAAATTGTTTACAGAAAAAATGTGTTTATGGAAATGTATCACTGATTAAAATTACTAAAGGTAAAAGACTCTCTCTGAGTCTTTTAATTGTATTTCTTCCTAGAGGGTGGCTAGTAAGGATGCTATTCTCAACTCCCACTATGAAAAATAATAATAAAGTATTCCTTTTCTTTGAACTACTATTTTCCCTAATTATTCGGAAAATTTCAGTTTTTAAAAAACTAATGGCTCCCTTGGTGAACAAAATCAAACTCTACTCCTGGAATTTAGGTCTTGTGAGCAGGCACAAGACAGAGAAAACAGAGCCTGTCAAAATTTTATCTTGAAAAACACTTTTGTAAAATAGATAACTTGATTCTAAATGTTGTTTATGTGAATGTTGATGCTCCCTCAATATTGAGAATGAACATGGAAACCCAAGTAATGTGAAATCAACAGATCAGAATTTAATTGGGGAAAAAGTTTTCAATTACTGTAAAAAAAGTTTCTGTATTTGAAACAAGTGCTTTTCACAATAAGTGAAATAACTTTCTTAATTTTTCAGTTTCTTCTTCTCTTAATTTAAGCAGTCATAAATGACAAGTAGATAATTAATCTAAGGCGATTAGTTAGAAGTTCAAAGATTCAGGTTGGAATAGTGTCACTGGTGCCATTACTTTTCTGCATTTCACCTCAGAACTGAAACATGGGGTTATTCATTGTATGTTAAACATTGTATGTTTTTTGGTTTTTAACCTATTGTGTTACCAAAGCAATAGCAGAAGCAGTGTTTGTCCCAAGTTCTCTTTAGGAGTAAAAACAGTACAAAAAACATTTTAAAAAGTACTCGAATTAAACTGACTGAACTATGAATTTTTTTCAGTAGAAATATTTGATTTTTCATATTTTTAAACAAAAAACCTATTTTCCTCAAAATAAACATTTTTAACTGCATTGGATTTCACCCAGAGATTAAAACTTTAACAAGATCTGTTTCAGATGATTTTCACCTAGATTTCAGATGGGGAAAAAAAACCCCCACAAAAATCAGTTATTTTCACAACTGTATGCACAGACTGTCTTTTAAAGCAGTTTGTATTCTTCACACTTACTTTTTCTTGACTGTCTGAATGTTTTGTGGAGAACAGGACTAGGCATGGGGAGGTTATGCAATATGACTCTTAAAGGAAATAAAGGTTCTGCTCTGATTTAAAAAGTAAGTAAATAAGTAATGCTGGCAACCAGAATTCCTTAACATCTTCAGACACAGACAAAATCTGCCATCTGAGTTTGGAGGAGCAGCATTATTGCAAACTGAAGCTAATTGATACATTTTATATTCTCAGTGCTAAGACATTTACGAGAAAACTACTAAATATACAAGATTACAAGTTCGCTGAATCAGAAGAACCTCAGCTTTTGGTATGATTAAGTTTTAATTGTATTTTTCCTTAGGGATCACTAGTAGCTAATAAGCTGATGAAAATAGGACTTTAAATAGCAGGAGTAGTAAAAGTCACTCCATGCACCATGTTTTGATATGCTTGGCTGCCTAAGGCATCCTACTGCTTGCAGTTTCAAGAATTTGGTTTTCATCAATGAAAAATCTATTAAAAAAACCCTTAAGAAATTTTTTTTTAAAATGACAGCTGGTTCAGACCATCAAGTAACTTTTGTGAATCTCAGAGATGCCGGTACCCTGTCTTCTTACTTTTACTGTGGTTTATTTGTTAGAAACAGTTTGAGTCACAAATTCTGAATCAGACACTTCTCAAATTTAATTATATGCATCTCACTTCTGATAACAGTGATTGCAGTGATAGCAGTGAATAGGGATTGCAGCCATAAGTATTTAGAGTATTTTATAACCTTATAGTCTCTTGCTTCATTTTGTAAGATTATTGGGTCTTTCTGCTAATGAGTATAAATTTATTCCCATCTTTTACTTAGCTGTATCAGGCAACTCTGGACTGTGGAATATGTATCTTCCAGAAAAATGAGCAAGGGGAGCTACTACAGGTATACCCATCTACAAAGTATGTGTCAGATCAAAGATGGAGGCATCCTTCTGCAAGCAAAAACAGGGGAACATAACCAAACATCAATTATTACATCAATTTTATTGAGGAACATGGCATTAGTACAGATGGCTATCTTCAAAATAATAAAAGAATTGAATAATAAGATTGCACTACAATTCTAATTACNAAAAACAGGGGAACATAACCAAACCCCAGATCTGTGCCATGGAGCAGAAAGAAATTTAACTCTTTTCTCCCAAGAATTTACTTTTTCCTCCCCTACTTCTAGGTGCTTCTAAATGGAGTTAGTTAAAAACATGGCAGCTAACACAAAATGATTCCATACTGTCTTGTTTGATGATTAACTACATTATAAACTGCCATTAAAACTGACTTGAAAGTCTTCATTTATTCCTTCTACATATCCTAGCTAATATTTCTTTTTCAAATTCAACTCAAGCCTTCATTCATTTATAAGGTTTTTCCTTTGGATGGTCAGAAAAAAAATCTTACTGCTTATTTTGAGATTGTATAATTGCATACCTGTAACTACATTTTTGCAACTGAAAATAGATTGAAATCTTGCACACACAATCACATAAAAAGAATACATCTTTTTTAATATCTATGAAAAGATAAACTGGTACAGCTTGAACTTTAACAAGATCCAGATGGCTATCTTCAAAATAATAAAAGAATTGAATAATAAGATTGCACTACAATTCTAATTACTTAATTACTTCACATAAGGCTTCTTTACCCTCATAAAAATTCAGTTTTATCAGAAAATTGATACTGGCCTATGACAACGGAGATGCAGAGGAATGACTTATGGAACACCAAGACTAAGAATTTGTTAAGCACAGAGAAAAATTGAACACTAATATACAGAGCTTCAGAATTAACTAAATCCTATGGACTTGCAGGGCCCCAAGACACTGTAACAGGTGCAACAATTATGTATGGCACAACTTGAGGGACATACTAACCACTCATCTGTGAGCTCAGCAGTTTTGATGATAGAATTAGCTGTTAATTAACAAATATTAGGATCCCAGCTTGTCAAGTAAAATTAAACTCAAGGGAAGATGCATGTCTGCCCACAAGAAGCTAAGCTTTCAAAAGTATACCAGGTCAGAACTGGTGAATGACTTTTGGAGAAAGTGAAAGGAATATTTCTGCTGTTTAATTTTTGGTGGTTCAAAATACTCCATGAGAGCTCAGTTAATCTTTTTCTCTTGAAGTCTCTGAGATACAGAAGGCTCATGGATATGCTGTTTTGTAGCAGGTCAGGGATTCCACAATACTTCTGAGCTTCCGTATGAGGTGGCCTTCTTTCCCTTGCATTTGACATCTTACTGATTTCACTGTAATAGTGAGAGGATTTGAAGGACAATTCTACTTCTTGAGAAAATTAGACTTTCTGAAGTACCTCCATAAACAATTGCTGCCCTATGCAAATGCCAAGAAAACACATTCCCTTAATCTGAAGGTAGAAGGGGTGTTATCACAGAGATAATAGGATTTGCCTACATGGAGTGTATTTCCCTTACTGAGCAGATCCGTGTATAACAGTGCATGAAGATGCACACAGTGTACACACAACAGCATGAAGGTGCATACTCCTGCATGAAGTTCCTGCACTGTGTAAGACTGAAGCTGAAACTTGTTAATGAGAAAGCAAAGTTGATGAGCTGGTTTCCACATACAAACAAGAATACCAAACTTTCTGAAGAAATACGTTCTTTTCAGCTTTCACTTCTAAATTCAGGGATTTATTCAGGGATAATTATCTATAATTATTTATTCAGGGATAATTATCTGAAATAAACTCTTAGCACCTGAAAAGTCTAGGAGCTGTGCAAGTGTCCTCAATGAGGCATGTATTTAGTCTTTTCCTTTGGAATGAATACTGAAATCAAAGTAAAATCCAGCAGACAGTTTGCTTTATTTGATCTAGCCTGGATTTTCTTTTAGTTTGTAGTGAAATGGTTTTTCCATTTCTCAAGTTGGATACCTGAACAAACTCTGTTTTGATTTTTAAAAAACGGTATGCATGAAATAGATCCACAAAAAATATGATATCTCCACAAAAAATCTTATCTTAAAATACATGATGTAAATTTATGTCCATTGGCTACTATTTTTATTATTGCCACTGACAGTGACACAATTCCCAGCTCATAATGAAAAAAAGCCTCAGCACTGGGGTAGGCAATCAGATGAAAAACAGTGATAATTTTTATGTGCTTCCACAATGAACTGAATTGCAGCTATTCTGCTCCTCTGAAGTAAGTGTTCCTTCTGAAGATAAATCAGAAGACTGAAAATGTGTGAAATAGTGACAAAAAATTTTTTTTAGCATACTGGAGGGGTTAATGTTTGGGCTTTTTTTCCTCCTCAGTAAACTGGAAAATTCCATTTAATATTTCAAAAATTATCATAAATGTAAAACATTGCTTCTGCTGAACTGATTGTGGATGTAGATTACTTAAGGTGTTAGTTCCCAGTCCAAATACTGCATTGGACTCTTTTGTGGGTTGTTGTCAATGCTTTCAGAACAGTGTACAACAATTCAAAGTCTCATTAAGACATGATAAATAAAATTAAATGTGTTTTGTTACTAGATACCTGGTTCATTGATATTCAGCAATTAAATAACACAATAATATGTAATAAATAATATGTAAATAATTATATAACAATATGTAAATAATATATAAATAATATGTAGTCATACATTTACATTTCATTTACAATAAGGACTGAAATTCAGAGGAAACGTACAAATGTGACTCAGTCTTGTCTCTTAAGAATTTGACTTTGAATTACCATAGCCAAAAACAAAACGCCTGTAAAAGTAGGAAGGAATGTTTAATAGAATTTAATATAAATCTGTGCTGGAAAAAACACACCCATAGCTAAATACTGAAGACTTGCATTTGTTCCCACATGATGTAATGCAGAAAACTTATGGGAATGCTGAGATTACATCCAGCAAGCAAAAAAAAATGCCCACATACACACAATTTCTGCTATTAAAAGTCAAAGTCTGATGGATAACAATTGTAATATTTTTTAAATTATCTCAAATATGTAAAGGCTAGTAAATTGACATTTCATTAATTCACAACTTATGTCTTGTCTTGAAAGCTACAAAGGAGCTTCCCCATTATGCACTGCAAATTATTTCACTAATATTCATCAGGAAGCAAAGCTTCTTTGTAATTTGGAGACCTTCCACCAACTGAGATCTAGGTCTCCCCATAATAGGGAAGGACAATTGTGCCAAATTGTTTGAATGAAATGTGATTATTTAGTTACTAAGGTAGAAATCATGTAGTAAAATCACTGTTTTTCTCTTCTTATGTCCTGTGTACCATACCACTTGCAAGATCACAACAATCTTAAATTCACTCTCAATCCATGTAATCCAGGGAGAGGAGGGTGGGGGGGGTGAGAGGGAGTAAGTATTATCAGATGATTTACTGAGCTAGAGAAAACTTCTCATTCAAATGACAAGAAATCTTTAGTCTCACATTCTCATCAAGAAAACCCTTAAAAACTTCTTTATTGAAATGCTTCAGAACAAGGTTTTAGGTTTTAGTCAGACAGAAGGATTTCCAGCTTGCTCAAATTTCTCTCTGATTTCAACTTGATTGCCTCAAAATGATCCCATGTTGCCTTTTATGTGAATGTTTATGTCTGAAAGCAGTTACAGCAAAAATTCTACTATACTATTTGTAAGGAATATCATTAAGCAAAATAACAAGAGAAGAACACGTATGACCACATTTTAGTTTTTTATTCTTTTAGACACTTTGTATGCAATTCAGTCTTTGGAACAAGTTTCTGCTGCATGTGTATAAATAACCTGCATTTCAGGACAGCAAAGTTAAACCTCATCAGTTCTTCTGAAGTTTGGCAAAATAGTTTATCAAGTATGCTGATAAAAATATCATCTAATTTTGCTTCTATGATGGTTTTCAGACAAAGAACTTAAGGTAAATCAAGCGAAAAAAAGAGGTATCATAGAAGAGAGATAATGAATGAGACACGGAACAGGACAACATGCTGCAGCCTTAGTAAGTTATCAGAAGCTACTAGAAGCTAGAAAGATCTTATTCCAACCCCTCCTCTCAAAACCAAGCAATGACAGAGCCAAACAGAACATTTGGAATAAATGAATACATTATTGTAGAACAGAGAAAATTTAAGATGAACTCTCCTTTGTCCCATTTTCTTTGTTTTCCCAACAAGATTCAGTGTGAAAGATGAGGAGACAGGCTGGTCATAAGGAAAGGAAAAATGCATATGCACTCTGTTTATTCACTGAAACTGAAAACCTAGGCTAGAGATTTCCTGCTACTGAGAAAGATGTCATCAATTCATAAGGGGAAAAATTATACAACAGCTTTTTCATTTGTGTTAGATGAACATTGTCAGATACTGAGTGCAGAACAGATGAGCCTCTAGCTACCACTGTAATGAGCATGCTACAATATGTATATATATATATTAATATAGTTTATATATATATGTAATGTTATCAGTAGTAGTTCCTGGCTCCTGAGCTCAAAGTATATTTTATATAGATTAAAAATAAAAACATATATATTTATATATATAAAATAAGAATACAGTTAGTTTAAAACACACATTGACTTTCTGGACTTAGTTTTACTTAGAGGTAGATGTTCTGCATTTATATGGGCAAACCTTATTTGCTTATGGCTTTGTTCCTTCCCTTGCTGAACCTTTTTGCTCTCTGGGTCTCACCAGCAGCCTGTATTTCACAAAAGTACTTATCTGATCTAGACCACCCTCCTCTCATTTTAAAGTTTTAGTTTCCTTAGTGAGGTAGCCATTTTCACATCCTTTTCTTTTACCAGGCAGCTTCTAGTACAAAAGTGCAATTTAGTCTCCAACACGTCAGTAATGGAGCCAGGTAGTGCTGCAGCTTTACATACAGCAATGCCGTTCCAGCTGATACAGTGGAAATTATGATTCCACATAGGGAAAGGGCATTTATAAGCTTTATCATTCAATTGTGTGAGAATAAGAATGGAAAGCTTTAATTATGTAAATTATTTTCTATTCCTGTGAAAATAAGCATAAGGGTTTGGTGCATTTTTTCTACACTTTTTTTCTTTAGATGTTTACATTTTCATTTTAATTGGGAAACAGTATCTGATGTAGATGATACTAGCAAAATCTTAAACTCTACTTACAGCGAAGAATACTTTTACTACTAAAAACCTTTTGCTGTTGCTTAGCACACACATATTCATTTGTTCAGAATAGAGACAGTTCAGAAAAAGATTATTCTTATAGATTATTTTAGATCAGGGCTTTATATTTTGTGGGAAAATAAATTCCTGAAGCTATGGGCAATAACAGAAGTTATTGGAATTTTGTATTGGAAAGTAGTCATGTAGTTCAGGCTTATGCTTTTTTAAATTGCATTTTTGTATGCATGTCATAAAAATACAGTATTATTTTTTAAAGTACACAAATCCATAGAAAATTCAAAATACTTATACAGAAAATTTTAAAATGCAAGTCTGTTTGGACAGCTTTTTTATTACACCTTATCTAAAAATAACTTTAGAACTAGACTAATAAACAATCTTTGAATTATCTGGGGGAAAATGGACTTTTGTTAACAGAGGAATAATTCCTGAAAAGTAACTACTGTGCTGTTCGAACTTTCCTAGGCTTGCCAGTGTAGGCATCTGTCATATGAGTTTCCCCTTGCTACCCAACAAATGGCCTGAATTTAATTCAGGAGGGAACACCCAAGCTGTCAAGTCACACAGAAGCTATTTATGATCACCAAGAAAATGAACAGATATATGCAGAAGGCTTTACATATTTTCCCAGTGAAAACACAGCAATGTCAAAAGTTTAAATATTAAGGGATTTTTTTCTCTTTGCATGTAAACCATAAGAAAGAATGTTTCACAATCTCTGAATGAAAACAGTAACATGGTGAGGAAAAAAATATTAGCACTTCCTTGTATTTTTGGTAATCCAAGTATAATTTCTGACACTAGCAGAGGTGTTATTCTTGACCAGATTTGCTCAGTAGCAAATAAGAATTTACAGGAATGTTTTGCAATAAACATAATAAAGCAAGGTCATAACTTCTGACAATTCAGCAGGAACATTTTAACTCAGTTTTAGTATGTGTAAGAAGAATAGCATAATAAAAAATAAAATAATGCAATTTTCCAGATTTATCATGTAGTTTTTAACACACATAGCATGGAGGAATTACATAAAAATACGTATGTCCTTAAACAAATAAACAAGTTAGTAACATAACATATACACACCAAAAAAAAACCAAAAAACCCCCCAAACAAACAAAAAACACACAATCACAAATAAAGGCAAGGTTCAATATTTCCATTTAGTAAGTGGGAATTTAAATCTATGAATTTGGATAGATTCACAAACAATCATAGAGACTTGTTTAAATCTTACACTTATAAACTAAAATTTGATCCCATACTAACAAGCACCTAAGCAAGTTCTGCTAATGTAAGGGAAGTACTTATACTTGTTCTGGCTACAAAAAAGGTGATAAGACTTTCTCAATACCTGTATTAGAAGTGGATTAAGAGTATATTATCTTCTTTTGTTAAAGAAGGCACATAATCTTATCAACAACTGTATAGCCCTGGCACAAAGGAATAATCAATAGGATATGAAGACAGATCAGGCTGCAATCTTTACTGAAGAGGTGTATATATATATATACATTAGTTCACACTGCAAGAGAAGTGCAGGGAACAAAACAGAGCACTTTATGTAACCTTTGTCGATCTTACTAAAGTTTTTGATACTGTGAGCAGAAAAGGTCTATGGCAGATTCTGGAACGCTTAGGGTGTCCACCCAAGTTCCTTAAAATGATCATCCTGCTCCATGAGGACCAGCGCGGCCAAGTGAGATATGATGATGCACTCTCTGAGCCCTTTTAAATAACCAGTGGTGTGAAACATTGGTTCTTGCACCAACTCTATTCACACTCTTCTTCAGCATGATGCTCCAAAGGGCCACAGCAGATCTTGACGAAGAAAACAGGATCTACATTCATTATCGTACAGACGGCAGCCTGTTCAACCTGAGGCGACTGAAGGCCCACACCAAGACCCTAAACCATCTCGTCCGTGAGCTGCTCTACGCTGACAACGCTGCCCTCGTTGCTCACACAGAAGTAG
>VYXB01002327.1:433338-559255 GCA_013397135.1 Pachyramphus minor | reverse complement strand
CCACCACCTCCCTAAGATCGTGCTCTATGGTGAACTCGCCACCGGCTGTCGCAAGAGAGGAGCCCCGAAAAGGAGATACAAGGATTCTCTGAAGCAATATCTACGCCTTGGCCATATTGATCATCATCATTGGTCTGCTCTGGCCTCCAATCGGGAGGCCTGGAGACAAACCATCTATGCTGCCGCCTCCCTTGAGAACTCGCGCAAGATCACTCTCGAGGAGAAAAGACAACTCAGAAAGAATCGTGTCCAGTCGTTGCCACCTGGGGAAACTTTCTCTTGTCCTTTCTGCAACCGGACTTGTCTATCGTTCATTGGCCTTTTCAGCCATCAGCGAGTCTGTAGCAAGCACGGGTAAAGCCCTTCAAAATCTTCGTTCGCAAAGCCAAGCCATGATGATGATGATGATGATGATGAGTTTACACTGCAGTTACCAATACACTAGCATTGGTACCCAACTGTTTTAAATTTAGCGGTTTCCATTAAGACAATTCCCCATGCCCTATTCTGTCTGCTATCCACAGAGTAATAAAAGAGGCAGATTGTATTCCTAATTCTCAGTTTCTCTAAAATGATGTATCCCAGAAGTTATATAAGATTTTGAGATGGACAGTGATGGTAGAGAGTTTTTGATATGCATACAAACATCTTAAAGAATAACAGTTTCAGGTGAGAAATCACCTTTTTTTTTCTGGCATGACTGTCTCTGTAAACTAACACAATAAGAATTCCAAGTAGAGTTCCTTGTAATGAACTGAAGAGCTCTTCACAGACAGTAACTAGGTAAGGATGCAGAGCTGGACTTCTCATAGACTGTAATTTTTCTAGACACTTCAGGAAACGCGCAATATTTAGCAAAAGTGTGAAAGGAGCTCCAGGTGGCTGTATGGCAAATGTCAAATATGAGAAAATTCATGAGAAAGCCTCTCTCTCTGTTTGAATTGCTGCCAACTGGACCTTTCATAAGAAAGAGGGAGTTAGTGATTTCGATGGTGTTCTTTTACACACCAGATGTCTTTGAGAGGGGACTGGCAGTTCCTTAAGTCTTTCAGCTTCTGATGAGAAAAGTGTCTTCTTGTAAGGTCATGTCATCATTACAACATCTAATTTTCAGAGATTTGTTTCCAGAGATGAAGTGTGAAGTTTAAGAAAGAACAGAGGCAACTTAACTTCCTTCAATACATGAAAGTCAGAACTGTGTTTAGGTAAAAGCTTCAGATGGATCCTATAGGATCCAGCTGTCCTTGTTGCAGAGGAGGGACCATAAAGATTGTTTTCAGAGAAAAATGCAGAAGATACCATCAGAAAGATTCAAAAGGCTGTCACATCAGAAGATAAAGGACATGAATAGTTCGTTTCTGACAATAAGCCAACTATTAGTAGCCCAGAATGATTTTCAGGGATTTCTGATGTGAAAACTGAGTGATAGAACATCCTGCAGAATAAGAGTTGCAAGGCAATCTCCCTTGTCAAAGCAAGGGAATTACTGAATTTCAATTTAAGCATTTAGATTCTCACATTTTAAATAAGGATTCAGCATGAATCACTTTCTTTGCAAATATACATAAGGTTGTTAAACTTAAAACTCTTCTTGTCTCTTATAGTCTCTATAAGGTTGTATCTGGACAGAAATGTATATGGTGAAAAAGAGTCTATGAGAAGATGGCATGTTCAGAAATTGGATTGTATAGCTGTGGGCTACACTATACAAAGCCTGTTTTAGAGATATACTAGGTTTCCACAGACACTGCAATTTTGACTGGCAAACTGAAAACCCGAAGAACACTTGAAAAAGAGAACAAAATGGTGGTTGTTATAAGTGGGGAGAAGGTAGAGTTCTGTAGTGTATTTTTCTACATTTTTTGAATTGAAGCCAGACTTGCAGCATTGATAACACAGATGCCAGGAGACATTTGACACTAACCCTTAGTTATTGATAACTGGGATTCTGATGGTTTTGCCTGGGCAGAATTTATATCAGAAGAGCTATAGCCCATATAGATATAATCTAAGGGGAAATGATTGCTCTTCATGGGAACATACCAGAATATCTTCATATAGATACTGGCTGAACACAGGTCTGTTGCATGTTAAATGCGAGACTTTTTTACACAGAAGAGCATGTTCTGAGGAAGTGCATTCTCACAGCAACTGCTGCCACTATTGATCACAAAGTGGTGCCAAAGGCATCAACTACACCCCGAAATGGTGTCCTAGAGACAAGTTTACTTTAAAGTAGTACAAAATTAAGGTGTTTCCTGAAAACTGGCAGGACACGATCTGAAAAGAACTTATGTGGAATAGTAACTTTCTTGTAATCAGGAGACACATTTCTGAAGTGGAATTGAAATGAATCAAAAAGAAAAGACAATAAAAATTATATTAGAAAAATAAACTCTTTTTTTTTATAACACCTGAAAGAAAAATGGTTAACTTACTTCTTCCTGTAGCATATTTCTGTAGACAGCAAAGAAAGGAAACTTCTGTATTTTCTCCTGGCTTAGTCTATGTAACCCTTTATATATAGCCCCACAAGAAGAAGGACTTTACAAAATGACAACCGCAGGATCCAGGAGAGCATAAATATTTTTTGTTTTCAGAGTAATGGTCTTATCTATAAAGCAAAAAGAAATGGTAAGCAATATCCATTAGTAAGTGACATGATTCCAAGCAAAGCTTAAGGAAGAATCAACTCTTCTCTTCCTGTAAGGGCTTGTACTTTTTCTGTATTTGAGACCTGAGCTCTACAGTGATTTTAGCACTGACAGTCTGATCTTCCCAAGGACATAAAAATAGAGGAGAAGAAAAACATATGGAACGAGTCCCTCAGCTCAGTTTCTACATCAGGTATGGTCAGACAATTTAGTTGCTGATGAACCAGCAGCATCCTCATTAGCACTGCTAAACTTTTAGGCCATGCATACTGACATAAAAATGTCAAAAATGCATGTATGCACACAGGGGGAATATAACATACCCACTGGGATGTTCTTATGAGATTTCCTTTGGAGAAATGTTGTGGTCTCAGAATATGTACAAGGGTGTACTGTTACTAAAGGAAGCCAAGTTTAATTCCTGATGCTATGTTTCTTCATTCCACGTGCCCATGACTTCACTGAGGAGTTTTTTGTGGCTTTTGAAGTGACTCAGGTGCCAACATCTCTTCATGTCCTGTTCCAAAGATGGCATGACAGAATTTAGAGAATGGGTCAAGAGAAACCATTAGTTTCCCTGAGTTCTTCAAAGAGGTTGGAGCAGGTTTTTGGGGAGGAGGGCTTCAAAGTCAAACAGCATCAAAGACACTGTATAAAGCTAGGAATTCAGTTTGGTTTGAAAGACAGGATAGGAAAAGAAATGTGCCTGACTGATGGAAAAGCAGGTAGATAATGTAGAATCATCATCAATGTGCTACAAAGTAGCAGTGAACTAGAACAAACTTCAGGAATCACAAGAAGAAAAGCTCTAATCTGGCCAAGCACTGAGAGGAATTAAGCTCACATTGAAATTCTGTTCATTATGTGGACAGTATGCAAAGGCACATGGCTTTGAAATGTTCCCTAATGGATATAGCTTACATAAAAACTCTATGACATGACTAGGATAGTGCTACCAAGAGTCCAGTAGCAGCAAAAATATGTACTGTAAAATTTAGGTAATTTGTCATCACAGTTGTTTCCTGCAGGAATTTAAACTACAGGTATCAAAATGCCATAACCGGTTTACGGTGTAGGTAAAAGCAGGCTGTAAGAAGGCAAGTGTTTGCAGTGGCTCATATGTTCTTACACTTTTTTAAAATAATTTTAAATGTTCTATAAAAGCAATGTCTATACTACATTCAGAAGTATACAGCTCATTCCAATAAATCAAAGCTTATTTAAAATAGAAGACACACAAGGGACTGGGTTGAACCAGATCTGTGTTGCAACGTGCATCTGGCATTTTGGAGAGCAAGTTGATGAACTGAGTTGTGAAAAGCATGATGGAGCTGACACAAAACCCAAGATCAATTACAATGGTGTGACAAGAAAGTCATTACATCCTTTCTTTTGCCGCTGATTGAGCTCTGAAAACACTGATTACAACATAGAACATCAACCAATGCATATAACAGTGATAAAAGGAGACACATGTTATTTTTAATATAATTTTCTCAATAATAATGTGGATTGTTCTAAAAAAAATTATCCTTGCTAATATGTAGTGAAAGCACAGTGAAACTAAGAGATTTCCTCAAGGTTGCAAGAAACTTCTTAGCAAGAAAAATGCAACTAAGACAGAACTACTTCTAAGGAAAGTTGTAAACGACATGATACAGAGCACTGTTTTTAGTGTCAAGGAATTTTAACTTATTACCCATAAATTATGAATTAATATAAAAAGTGATTAATATAAGTAGGTAGATTTTATTTTAAACTGTGTCAAAATCATGTGTAAAGAGGTTTAAGTGTTCTACAAGATATAAATTCAGAGCTGCTGTTTGATTAGAGCTATGCAGAAGGTATTAGGGAAAATCAGAAAATGAAATGCAGATACAATTGATACTACAAGATATAGAATGTCTCTGATAAAGCATGTGTTACATATAAATTTGGCCCTTAGTAGCCTGAAAAACAAGTATTTTTGGTCTGGTGAATACTAACACCTAATTAAGGTAATTTTCCTACTATATTTGGATTTAATACTTGTTCAGACATTATTATTAAGAAGTGCAAAGTTTTTATCAGGGTGGTTCAATTTTCTTCACTGTTAAACATTTTAGGTTCTATTTTTTATTGACTATCTGAATTTCAGTAACGGGAAAGGCACTCAATTTCTGACACTCTTGTAATGGAGGGTAAAGTACTGCAAAAAGCTTTGTATACTTACTGTCCTTTATTGAACAGAGTTCAGTTTGGTGCATATATACAAATTTTACAGCACTTGAAATTACCAAAGCAAACCCTGGGGTTTTTTTGGTTCTCCAAACAATGTTTGTTCTAATTCTGCAGCAGCTTCACTCAATGTGCAAGCTTCTAAGTCAGCCAGTGTATGAATGTCAACTCTAAAATCCTAACAGGAATAACTGTAAATACTCTTCCTCATTGACATAAACTTTCTATCCTTAATGGTCTTGTGATGAAAGAAACTGAATGACCTAGAGTCAGGTGACAAAGGAAGTTCTTAGCAATCAGCGCATTTCTATCTCATGTAATTAACTACAGACTTTTGGGCATATGACATTTGTTGGACCTGAAACAGAAAAGAAAACTTTAAGTTGATATGGACATAAATGGATGAGCTGAACTTAAATATCATAATTAATTAGAACATTTGAGAGACATTGGTAGTAGTACTACAGAGAAAAATGTTGTCAAGGGATAAATATGGTTCCTCTAAGACCACAACAAACACAAGCTTGCCTTGTGGACAACTGTCAGGAAGTGGAAATACTTACTGTATCTTAGGATCCACTGAATACCCACATCTATGATTTTTAGTGTGTGGTAAAGTAATGATTTACTGTTCCCGCTGTTGTCATACGAAAATTCTATGTGGGTCCATCAAGACAATCAGATTGAAAATTCAGAGAAGTGTTTGTTTTGTGAAAGAATATTTTTTTCCGTTGGAAATAGCTAAATAAATTGAACCTCTCTAGACAAGTTTAATATGGTTAATAGTTTTTGTTGTTTCCACTTACAGAATTTCCAAGGAAAGCCAGTCCGAACTATGACTTACAGTCTTTGGTAGAAGACAAGGTATGAACTCCAGAAACAGTTTTAAATGAAAAACTCCATTGTAATGTGTTTTTTTTTCTTGCACTAAAGACATCTCAGAAGGATTATTTCCTCTCTATAACATATAGAAACATTTAGGTGAAAAATTACTTTCTTTTCCACTCTCTTCAAACACTGAAATGAGATCAAGAAAAAAAAAATAGAAACGTTTCCCTTTTCTGTTCACTTTTGCAGGTGGATTGGGTAAATGAAAGAAACTAAATAATTCAAAATCATACAACCATGGACATTAACCAAAACAGCCAATTTCTCCTCTGGCAGACTTTTATTGTATTTTTTTTATTTCCTTTCAAACTCAAGTGTTCATCAGGATGGCACTACTAAAACAACAAACATTTTATTTCTAATTAGGTGTATTTCCTGTGTTGTCTTTAGCACAACGCACAATGGAAGACTTTGATTTTCAATGGAAAAAAAGGAATTAATCAAAAACTTCCCTTTAAAGTGTTAAAAAGAACTCCTGTCCATAACATACATATTATCAGTACTTCTGTTGGTATTTGAATGTATTACATGCCCATGCTTAAAAAAACTGCTGAAAAGGGTCACAAATTAGAGACACAATAGTGACATGTGAGAACAGCCTCTTTTGAGAAAGTCTATCTTGTACTGTTTCTAGTTATTTCTCAAGAAGAGTCCACTGCTACCACAAGAAAACAAGGGTACCTTCTTGTAATATTCCAGAGACACCTTTTGGGATGTATGGATTGAAAGAATCAATGCATCCCTAGAGAAACTGAACAAAAGAATTATCTTCGTTTCACTACATGAAGAAACTGTATTTATCCTTGGATATTCTGATGCCTAAACATCATGTAGCCTCATGTAGCCTTTCTCTTCATATTTCTGCTGGCCAAGGAGCAAGAATAATAAACACTGGTATAAAATGAAATTATATTGTAATGAAAACTGAATAATTTGGTTACCTGCATGTAGGTACTACAGCTTATAGCACAGCATTCTTAAAAGCAGTCAAGGAATCTTAAACACACACATCATAAAGGAAACTGAGTCTTGCAAATATGTAATTTGCAAAGGACATCGGTGATAGAGAAAACCTGAACTACTTCATTCACAAGGGCAGAGCACAATATGTTGTTTCTTTTTTGAACTGAAGGTCAATTTGGATTCTGATCAGTTTGAAATCATACTTTAGATATAAAAACTTTAGATTTCATACTCTAGAACTTCTAACATTACTCAATATTATTTAGCTGTACTGAAAGTGTTTGGTTTTTTTTCTTAATTATAAACAAAAATGGTAAATGTGTCCACAGGATTATGGTCAAACCGTAAACATGACAACAATGCAGTTACTGTGTGCCCCTTCTCTCCCTCCCTGCTCTTTATCCAGTAATACAGTACTGGAAAAATCAAAGAAAATCATTCTGTATCTGAAAGCAGCAACAATATCCAGCTGAGTCAAAAGAAAACTCCATTGCGCTGGTTGGTGGGTAGAGAAAGGCTGCATGTAGGTTGTCTCCACACTGAGTCAAATTTTATTCTGACAGAAAAGAGCTGAAAAACCCAGAGACATTTTATCTTTCTTTTGTTCACCCTGAGAGCCTCCAGTTCTCTGTTAAACACATTACACAGTGTTCTTTGCTATAAATAATATAAATGCTTTAAAAAAATTAAATTGGGCTAAAAGACCACAAGAGGCTAGAAGAAAAAGAATAAATTACAGTATTTGGAAAATTTTGAAAATAACTTACAAAGTTAAATATATCTGTGCTACACTCCTATTGCCAAATAAGTAATTCATAGATGTAAATGTGAAAAGATGCATCATCTAGTTTTCAGTCATGAAGTTGTTTTATTGGCAAGTAGAAGGCATTACCTGGTAACTAGGTACAAGCAGGACAAATGAGCAAACATACATAGAAACACACATTATAAAACTGACTTGATAGAGATCTCAAATTATTTCTGTTGAAAGTAAATTAATGCACTTTTTCACTGATCATTTTACCATTACTTTGAAGACACATATGTCTCCTGAAAAGTAATTTCCTAAATCTATATTGTGAACTGGGATAGAACATTGCTTCAAAACATCTGGTCCATCAGAAGCACAGAATTGACTTCTTCCTATCGCAGTAGTGGTCAGTAACAGTTGGTGTTCTTAAAACAAAGTAATTAAAGCCAAAGGAAAAAGAGAAGTGAAGAAAGAAATAGCAGAGAAGGTAGACAAAACAAGTATTTTTCTAAACAGAAGGACAAGGTGCCTTCTGAGTAATAAGATGCAATACATTACATTTGCCCAATGGAAATGTTTATGCTCCTATATATATTCTGAATTTTGATCCTTTTTCTCTCCTCTCTACTTAAGTTCTGTAGCAAAGCTGTTGCAGCTCAATATATGTGCTGAATACAGTCACACCTACAGATCTGAAAGTCAGAGATAAACATTATGTATGGCTTAATTTTAGCCTGGTTTGAACTCAATCAGACTCTTCAACATCTGGAGTAAGTTCTGAAAATTTTAGAAAGATCATTATTTTATGAAACAGAGAAGTCACATTCTCAAATTACACTACTATACAAATAACATACAGGAATTTTCCAGCTGTGTTTTAGATAATATCACCCACTTATTCACAGAATTGTTAAGAATACTGAGAAACTGTAATTTTGTCATCAAGGAAAGTTCACACATTTTAAAAGGTGATCATTGTATAAATTATGTGTCACAAGCATCAGTAAGTGACTGCTGTGAATTTCAGCAGTAATTGAACATGGCTCTGCTGTCCCAAAGGGTATATATATAACGAGTAAGTCCTCACACACAGTGAATACCATTAGAACATGAGGCCTGTTTGCCAAGTGTAAGTGATGTGCCAGAGTGTTTTGAGGTCAGAGGAAACTGGGATACCTCTAACTAGCTAAAAGCAACTGAAGCTTACTTCTGAGCCTACCACAGCTCAGGATTTGTGAAGCCCACTATTCTGGACTGACATTTCCTGAGGGGCTGCAGCAGCATGTGACACAGCTGTGGAAAGCTTAAGAATTACTCAAACTTTCATTACATAATCAGCAGAGGTTTGTAGCTTGAAGCAGGATGTACCCCCCTTGTGTACCCCTCTGCCTTAAAAATTACTACTGTTAAAGATAACTATGGTTTACTAAACACACAGTATGACAGTGAAGTACATTTTAAGTAGGCTTTGTTGAAAATGATCTCTAATATTTATCAAACATTTCTCAGCAGATTTCACCACGTAATTCAGAAATGCCACCTCCCTTCCCTGAAAAATGGCAACTCAATAGAAAGAAGCCTGCTGCAACACTGGGAAATAAATTTACCAGGAGACAAGAAGGTGCTTTCAAAATATGATAGTGCTAATATTATTTACTATAATATTATAATTATATATATAACTAGAATAATGTAATATTTCTATTATGATCCATTGTTATTATTAAATATAATAGAAGTTAGGATTAATAAACTTTTCAAAATCAAAGATTCATCAAGAAAAAACATTCCTGACCTTTCCTGTAAGCTGAAAGTGCTGTATGAGGGTAAGTATGAAGCAGTGGAGTTTCACTGGAGATCTAAGCCCAATACATCCTGCACTGCTTGCAAAGCATTCAGTGTGTTCCCACACGGGGAAAAAAAACCTGTTTAATTTCAGAGGTATTTTGACCAGTTTTATAATTTCATAAAGATTATGAGATATTTATAGATAGCAAACAAGGGAATTCAACCTGATGGTTTTCATTAGGTTGAAGCAACAAAAGTACCATAGGTAGTTGAAAATATCCTTTTATAACTGAAAAAGAAATTCCACAAAGTTTCTGAAAGAATACCTTGGTTTAAAATTTCATAGTTGAACCCACTTGTAATTGGGTAATCAGTGTTCCAATATAAGGAGTTTTAATCTTCTACTTCATTTTATTTAAAATAATACGTTCACAATTGTTAAATGGTCTTCTCCAGATTAGACAACTGAAAAGTTAAATTAAAAAGACAATGAAAAATTTGTTCAAAAATCAAAGAATGCCAGTTGTGTAATTTCATTATACAATATGGTTGGGGGTTATTATGTCAGTTATGTAAACAACTCAAAATGCTCCTAATCTATTTCTCCAATATATTTGTTAATAAATACGCATACTTTCTCTTAGAGTTTAGATTAATTTATAAAATTGGCTTTTAATCCATAATGGTATATAACTAATCGTGTTGATACAGTACGTGGCTACACACATTCGCCAAAATTGCCATTAAAATTATGAGGAAGCACTTAAAACATTGAAGGGGACTTTGCAACAGCTAAGCTACAAAAGCTTTAGCTATGACAGATGAAAATATTTAGTTCAGTTACCACAAATTTAAAAGAAAATCCTTCAATCAAACATGAGAGAAGGCACTTTTGACAGAAGCCTTCGACTACCCCCATCCTTGCTGTTAAAACTACTCTGAACAAAACTATTCTTTTAATGGTCGTCTTCTACTTGTTTCCTTTTGCACTCAAAATTAGTAAGCAGAAACAAAAAACCAGAACAACTATGAACTAAAAATAAGGGACTGATTTGCAGCAAAATAAAATGCAAAAGCTAAGCAAGAGAAGAGTATTTGCCTTGCAGCAGTATGGTATGCCAATGAGAAATATCAGCAGCTCGAGTTGCAGCTCAGACAGACTTTCACAAATGACACTGGCCCACCTGCTGTATGTCATTTTACAGCAATTCCACGAGCATTTGAATACAATGGAATGCTCATCATCTTCATGTAAAATGCATGACAAAAGTCCCTCCACTTAAATTGCATATTACCATGAGCAGGAATAAGGAAGGTGGGTTTTTTCCACAGTTTGTATAAAAGTAAAACAGGTAGAAATCCTACACCTAACATACTTATTAAACATTGTTTATTTGGTAAGATTTTTAAATATTGGAACAAAAAATAGAAACAAAGAAAAATTGCATTCTCATATCAAAGAAATAACACAAATAAATAAAGTTTAAGGAATACTTTTTAAATGCAAAAGAAAAATAAACCCTGTTTTACTCCATGCATTTCAAGGGCACATACTATCAGGAAATTGGGGGCCTGTAGGACCAAAAAATACGGTAGTTTGAAAAGGAGCATTTCTAGAAGATGAAGACAAAAAAATTGTATTCCTCCATTATTGTCAGGTTTTACAGTATATTAATAAGTTTTAAAACTTTCTTAGATCAGATGAATGAAAAGTGGGGACTGTGATGATAATAAGAGCTTTGGAAATGATCAAAGACTGAATGTGAAGACGTGGCAAATGGTAAAAATTATAATAAAGAGATTCCTTGTATTCCCACAAATATGGACAAGGTAAAGATAAAAATTTTATGATTCAAGAAAGAAGGGTCAAAGAAGACACCTTTCCACTGTGGGGTCATGAAGGGAGGGTAAACAAGCTTTCACTCAACAAACATCACTACCTTATAAAAATCATTTGTGATCATATTTGATCACACAGCAAAAGCAGAGTAACAGAATGAAGCTGTACAACCCTGTGCCATACAGAGGTACTACTGCTGCAAACTATCTGAAATTAAAGTGACTGCTCTATTTTACACAGTTTGAGAAATTAAAGGTAATTAGCTTTTGAGAAATAAGAATTAGCTTCACAAAGTTAAAATTAACAGTTCCTCCTTTCCATATTCCTACTATATCTTCATATCAGACAATGGTTGCCTTATATGTGGAATTTTTACCATCCAGACACTAGGAGAGAAGATCCTTTCAGTTTTGACATATATGGATATCATATCAGTGCTGAATTTTCTGTCTGGATCCAAGACACTGCACCTCAGTCCTATATAGAAGAGCATCCTACTAAAAGAAAAACTTTACTATTGAACATTACTATTACCTTCTGTATTTCATTTTTTCTATATTTTCAGATAATAGTAATGCAAAAATGCACATCTCAGCTGCCTATGAGAAACAGACACTTTCTTTAAGACAGCTTTAGATTCATTTGTTCACTTCCATTGGAGATAAAAGTTTTGATTTTCTTGTACAAGATTTTACCTTACCATAAAGACTTAGCCATTTTGGTATTTAAAAACAACAGAACATAATCAGATTACTGAGAGTTTAGAAATGCTTTCACATCCCATAGTTTACATGCATTTTTAATAACAATTTGTTATTACTGTTCTGTAATATGGAAATCCATATTATTGTTAATATTGCACAAATTCACAGCTAATCACATTATAGTACCAAAGGAACCATTATAGTATGTGAATGTGTATAAAGATTAATATACATATCCTAATAAATCTCAGCTGACCCATTAATGTATAATGGGCCCAAAGGAGGCCTCATATCCTAAGTATATAAATGGCACATTTCTTTCCCCCTCCCCTCCTTTCTTCATTTTGTTTTATATGTACAAACTGCCATAAAAAGGAAAATTAAGCCATACAAAACCACTCTCAAACATCAAGAGGCTAATCAAAAGCACAAACCACTTTCTTTTCTTATTATACTACTAGAAATCACACTAATATTTGACATGCATGTACAATGAGTTTGTTTGTTTTTTTTTACTCTTCCTTTTGAGAATAAGGCTTCAAAAGTACTGGACAGGCATCCATACCACATGCACTCTGGAATGAATAGCTATTACAAGTGGGTTAAGGAAGGAACTTTCAGTTTTAATTGTAAAACATAATGGCTTGTTCTTGGTTTGGGGCGGGGGGAGGGAATATCTTCAGCTGTTTCAATTAAATATCTTGTAGCTTGAAAAAAAACCCGAGACAAATGATCCTTTTTGTTATGTAAGATATGCCTTACAATATCACTACCTAGTGACAAATCCTTGTCCTCCTGTCACATCCTGTCCCTTAGACCATGATACAGAAAAGTAATTTTCTGCCTCAAAAGCACTCTATTTTTTAAAAGTTTGTCTCTGGGCAATTTTCAGGTCTACTAGAGCTGCACTACTGTATACAGATGAGAAAGACCCAAAATAGGGCAATTTATTTGATTCTTCCTCTTCAAAACATTTAGCTGAGATTGCATATCCAACAGAGAAACCCCAACAAGAATATTCAGAGATGACCTGCAGTGACACACATCTTTTTTCCACAAAAAATTTGCATTAAACACCTTTTCCAGACTCCTCAGATAGTCTAGATTTGACTTTTGTTTAATATGACCTTTAACACAAACATTTCCCAGGATATTAGCAGCTAATTTCTTTTTTAAAGCAGATAGTAAGAACTGGTCAGTCAAATAAAACACTTATGGAATTTTTCAGAAAAAGGAATAGGGTATNTTTTTTTTTTTTTAAACTGTGTATTCATTTGAATCTGGTTTCTCTCTTGTTAGAAAGTAAAGAACCACTTGGATGGGAAAATACATCCTCCAAGTGTTCAGCTCCTGGTAACTTAGCATTTATCAATGCCTGAAGCTAGTTTGACTTCAGTATTCCCCTGGTACACCTCTGCCCTAACTCAGTAAGGGCACTTCACAACAGAGCACGGGCCTCGCCTTTATAGCCGTCCACAAGTTTAAAACTACTTTACCTGTACAAAAGTTTTTAAGGAATTAGGAGCGCTTCAGGATCTCGACCTTCATTTGCTATGAATGTAGCATTCACTAGTGTATGGTCAGAGGCAAAAAACCATGATAATATTTTTGAGACTTTTCAAGAAGCTAGATAATTTTTCAAATCTGAAAACAAATAAACCATAGGCTCCTCAATGTTCAAAATCACATTCAAATTTCGCATATATAGTTTTGAAAATTTTAAACCAGACTGATAGCTCATTTAGCCCTAAAGACATGAATTTATCCATTTAATTTCTCTATTGCTGTCTTTTTTAATTGAAGGATATGTACATTTAATTTCAGAGTTTCACGCTGGCATTGAAATCAATTATGTATTAAAAATCACTATTAATATTTGCACCAGAAAATAATCAAGCATAAAGTGTATGTATAATCATACATTGTTCTGATTAGCAGATTCGCTAAAGCTAAAGCATGAATTTTCTTTGCTAATACAATAAATACCTTTGATATGAATATGTTTTGATTTTTTCTTTACCTGGCATGTGAGTATATTTAAAAATTGACTGAAAGGTGTTATGATCAGATTCTTTAAATTACTAGACAGATGCCTCTGCCCAAATTAAGGTGCAAATGAGACCATTTGCTGAAGTAAATAGTATGGATTTTTATTTAACAGTAAATATGAGGTAGAGAGAGATAGAAAGAAATTGGAAAAAGAGAGAGAGAAAGGGAGAGAAAGAGACTAAGACAGAGACAGACAAAGTAGAAAAAATATCACCATTTTGTGGATTCTGAGAGTGTCCCATTGATCCTTTTCTTGTGGTCTTCTTGGTGATGAGTCTCAGTCTTGTCAAAGTGATGGTTGCAGTCTGGATCTGACGAGGAAAGCCCAGACTGGTGAGGGAAAACGCCTGGGTGGTGAATGAAGAAGTCTGTGCTGGTAAGAGAAATCCTATGTGGTGAGGGAAGAAGGCCTTGTTGAACTTTATGAGGTTTCCATCAACCCACCTCTTAAGCCTGTCAAGGTCCCTCTGGTGGTATCCTTTCCCTCCAGTATGTTGACTGCACCACACAGCTTGCAAACTTGCTGAGGGTGTGCTGAATACCACTGTCCATGTCACCGACACAGATATTGAACAGTGTCAGTCCAAATACTCACACCCCTGAGGATTGCCACTTGTTACTGGTCTCCACTTGGAAATTGAGCTGTTGACCACAATTCTTTGAGTGCAGACATCCAGCTAACTTTTTATCCACTGAGTGGTCTATCAATCAAATCCATGTCTCTCCAGTTAAGAGTCAAGGATGTTGTGTGGGACGGTGTCAAATGCTTTGCACAAGTCCAGGTAGATGACATCTGCTGCCCTTCCCTTTTTCACCACTACTGTAACCCTGTCTTGGAAGGTCACCAAATTTGTCAGGCATGATTTGCCTTTAGTGAAGGCATATTGGTTGTCACCTATCACCTCACCTTCTGTGTGCTTTAGCACATTATCCTCTAGTACAGAAATATATCCACTTCATTTGCATAATTCACTTGATTAACTTTTGAGCCAGAAACACTATCAGGCTGCTGTGTCACACCTACAAAATCATGCACTTGGCCCTGAAGACAGAATCTGCCTCCTGTTGTGTGTGTCTGAATTTGCCTTTATATTGGCCCACAGAATCTGTGCAGACGCATATAGAGTAGACTGTATTGTAGATAAGAGAAATATATCAACAGCAGAATGCAGAATTTTATTGAAGGCCAATCAGATTTCCAGATATGCTTAAATTCATGCTTCAAAATTGTGAAGAAGAAATTTGTTGGCATATATTGCTGTGGACACATAAGGGAAGAAGACCTTTACAATTTAGTCCATTATGTCTGCAAGTGCTAATGCTGCCTTAGCACATCTTGTATTCAACTCCTAAGCTAGCACTGGAAAATGAGGTAACACAACTGTGTATAATGTAACAGACAGAGATGAATAAAACTGTAAACCATGAAAACTTTGAAAGTGGCTGAAGTGGGACACTAAAAGAATATAATTGTTTTAAACTATCTTAATCTCTGATGTCTGCTTTAGACTTCTTGAATATTTAGCTGTGCAAGAAGCTCATTAATGTACATCTAGCTGGCTGGCAAACCTTCAGTTTGGTTGCTGCCAGTGGCCACAGCACACTGATGATTCAAAAGTCTAAGTGCAGACTGATGCTCTATTCATTTCAGTTTTACAGTAATGCTATGGCTATGTCAATCAGAAGTTACCAGGAATACAAGCAACAAACTGGTAATGAAAAAAAAATCTCATTAGTCTTAAAGTCCTCATTTTTGCCTAGTAATTGCATTCTATCTGTTTGTATATTTTCACTATTTTGGTATGGCTTACTAGCATATGTTCAAAATCAGAGGATATTTTTTAAGCTAAAGAGTCACAGGTGTTACTTCACAGCAAATCTGACTATTGCCAATCCACTTTGATAAAATGCGTGTAAAATCTCTGTAATGGAGCCTTATATAGTCAAGGGTCCAGAATGCCTTTTAAACCTACTTTTGCAAAGCAAACAGAAAAGCACGCATAGAAAAACTGTATACTTGACAAAAAAAAGAGTACTGAAGAAGAAATCCTACCCCTAATTGAAAGATTCATGTCCTCGACATGAATCATGTCCCTGACATAAATCCCTGGATTCAGGTAAAGCAAAGTATACTGTAAGATATAGAAGATATTGTTTTTCCTTACTAGTTGAAATTAAAAAAAAAAAAAAAAAGGAAAAAAGAAGAAGAAAAAGAAAAGGGAAAACAAAAGAAAAACTAAAAAAAAAAGTGAATTTCCTTCCAAAGGCTTGTGTCTGTAACATGTAAAACCAAATAAAATCTTAATTCTATTTTATGTAGTTTTAGGTAACTTTTGTAAAGTCAACACATTCTTTGTTACAAGAAATCAATCTCTTAAGTCGAAAGGTGTTTTTCCAATGACTATTCAGTAAAAAATGCAGGAGCAGTCCTTCAAACTGAGACCAGGGCTTCTCCTTTCTTCTCCATGGAGACTATACTAACCACCAGGCTGCAGTTGTGCTTCTTCTGATCCTTCTATTCCCTTTCATTTTCCAAAGTTTCTCAACATTAGTGATGAATACAGGAGACTTCTCTAAGAATGGTGTCTAGACTGTGTGTCTAGATGGAACTTCTTCAGAAGCTCAATTCCCTTACAACCTTCTGGTGGGAAGGCCTGTGCCTGCCACCAGAGGCACACAGGTATGTGGAAGGACCAGAATTCTACATTTATGAACGTCAAGTGATCCAAAGCTAAAGTTTAGCTATGAATATGGGCACCCTTAACCTTGTGAATGTTCTCACAGTTACTCTACTTCTAGAGTAGAGTCAGCTGTTACTCCTGCTCTGACAAAGACACCTCTTTGTAGCCGAAGAACATGAGATTTGTGGCATATCTCTTATCCCCACGTTTTGTGCTGACCAGTAGGCCTGACTCCTTTTAGCATCTTATGCTGACACTTGTTGCTTAGTTCACAGCACATAGTACAGAACTGGGTGCCAGTCTAAGTACCAGATGCTTGAAATGTAAGTGATGTCATCATTCTCTGTAGTACTCATACATGAGTCCCTTATTACAATCACAATAAAACGATAAAATTCATAGTTTGANCTGACAAAGACACCTCTTTGTAGCTGAAGAACACGAGATTTGTGGCATATCTCTAATAATAATAATAATATCTCTAATTTCAAACCTTTAGTTAAAAATGGATCTATTTTGAAACAAAATTAAAATCAGAATCAAATTTCTTACAGACAAAAAAGAGCAAAGAAAGAGAAACAAAACTTATGTATGAAATATCATTCCTTCCCTCCTTTTGCAGCAAGATATCTGAATAACAACAACTTTATTTCAAATTTGCTGTGTAACTGTAAGCAAGTAACAAGAATATATGCATAATAACTTCAACCTGCATGTTTGAATAGTAGATCAGACAGTTACAGAATTACCCAAGAGTATTACCACATGAATACCTTGTGCTTCCTAAACGCTGTCACTCAGAAGGCTTCCAGCATCTCTGCTGAGCCCTCTCATTTAATTCCTTTACACAGCAGCTTTCAAGAGGAAATAGCACCACCATTCATATTTTAAAGCTTTTCTTGTATTCTAACAAATCATATAATCAAAATTATATTTCCTTTAGGAAAGGAATAACTTATCTTCATGATTTCTATGTGTGTATATGATAGTTTTTTATTTTGTTGCAATGTGTTAAAATTAATTTTAATAGCACACCTGATGAAGTACAGATGTGTTATTAAAGTATTTACCAGCATTTTTATGATTTCTGTTTGAATATTTTAATTACTCAGAATTAGTTATTAATGTCTTTCCACTCTGAACATTTCAGGTAAACCCTAAGATTATCTCAGTTGGTTAAAACATGGTGCTAAAAACACAAAAGTTGTAGGTTTGATTGTATGGGCCATTGCCTCATTAAGAGCTGGATTCGATGATCCTTGTGGGCCTCTTCTAACTTAAAATATTCTGTGAAATCTGTGAAACTAGTCCCTGACTAGTCTTCTCTATTTTTATTGGTTAATAAGACACATGAGCAGTTAGGATGATCTACCTAAATAATCACTATAAAATCTCAAGTTAACATCAGTAATTCACTTTAATACATTTTCTAAGTTAAAAGCCTTGGGCAGGGAGAATTGTTTTGCAATTGGAACAAACAAAAGATCCAAAATAGAATTAAAAACCATAGTCTGATTCATGAAAATCTGCAGTTTAGTTAAAAACCCCCAACATTTTGTCAAAGACTGGTCAAGGTTTATTGGCTTAAACATTGTTAAGATCAAAAGCAAACTGCAAACAGCTGCTTATCTATGGAAGCCCACCCCTCCCTGAATATGCCTAGTGATTCGGGTTGCAAAGGGACCTTGAGATAAAATAACCCGGTACTGTTGTCCAATTCTCCCAGGTGCAGAAGGTGCATACCTGAAGCTATAAACTGGGTTTCCAGATTAAGGATGAGGATGATAAGAGGCAAATCTCCTGAGGTGAGATAGTCCTTTTATCATGCCAATGTCCTCCCTTACACGATGACTCAGCTGTGAAAAACCCTCCGGGGAGCACAGAGGACACTCACACCTAGCCTGAGCTATTCACCTCAGGTGATGGACCATAATAGGCCATGATTGATTCAACTACATTGACAGCTGCAACATCTTAAAAGGTGTCAGAGACTCATGACATGTCCTGTCATCCACTATTACATCGTTCAGGGGTGGTTTTTCCACATAGCTTCTGCACAATATAAACCCAATGAAGAAGAGAAGTCTGCCACTTGAGAAATACAACCACTGAGAAGACAACGAAATAGGATGTTGGAATCTACGGAGTGGTGATATCCTTTTTCTACTTAATCTATTTCTCTGTCACTCTCTCTCTTCCCGCCTCTGTCTTTTCCCTCTCTCTCTCCTTCCTTGAATACCTCATTTACTGTTTAACGAAATCTGTACTATTGACTTTGGTAAATGGTCTTGTTTGCAACTTAATTCAGGCAAAGGCATCTCTAATAACTTTAATTATCAGATTGTAACACATTTGTAGAAATTTTTTGTTTGTTTGTTTTTATTGAGTTGTCTCTTACTCCTAATGGCAGCATTGAGATTCCAGCTATGTCTAGTTTTTTTAATGCCTATATATTTGAGCCTTACTCAAGGTGTGTCCTATCTCTTTTCACTTAGTAATTTTTCAGCTGGGTGATTGTCAAGAGTTAAGCAAATCAGAGAAAAAAAGTTTTACAGATAATTAAAGCCCTATGAGTTTCAAGGATGGAGATTCAAATTAATATCCCCAGGGAGAGGAACATGGGTAGGAGATGGCTGGGCTACTCAGCATTCAGGGAGGTGCAGACTAAGCACAGCTCTATTGTTTCTCAGGCAAAGAGGGTAATAAGAGGAATAGGGAAATCAGGGTTGCATTTGAAATTGGTGACCTTAGAGTACAAAGAAAACAAGATTTCAAAAGGAAAGCTGGCTTTATTAGGAGTTCCAGCTCCTGAAGCATCATGTTTCTACTAGCTGGCAGTTTATGTGACTTTTCTATAATTCCGGTTTCATCAGATTCCTAAGAGTTAGACACAAGCAAAATAAAAATTAAGAAAAAACATAAAGATTCAAAGAAAAATGTACATTCTTTTACACAAAAAGTCCTTTACTTAGAGGAGATCAACACTAAGACTAATGATAGTTTATACTTCTGAAAGTTAATGCAGCGCACAAAATCAACGGGTGTCTGAACTTAGTTGCAAGGAAATGTCCTCATAAAGCTTCATATACAGTTCAGAGCTACAGGCTTCAAAAGGGTAAACTTGCCTTTAAAAGTTCTGTGTTAGAGCTTGCACCAGATTTTTTTACCAAATTCCTGATACATAGTTGAGGATTTAAGAAAAACAATAAAATAATTCACCTGACACAAAACCAAGAATGTATTTAATCTTCTTCATGTAGAGGGAATATTTTTAAGTATATCTATGCAATATTTAATACACTTATTTACCAATTTACACCTCTCATTTTTATTGAATTAAGCCCTCTTACCCTTTTTAAAATGTCAAATTTTAACAAAATATCAAATATTTGTAAAATGCACCAGAGGCAGCATGTTACTGAATCTAGAACCATCTGATAGATCACATTGAAGTACATGGTTGTACGAAAGAAATTAAACCAGGAAAAAATATCACAAATTATTATTATGCCTGTTAATTTCTTTCTAATTACTAATGTGGATGTAGCCAAGAATAAAAAAGCCACCTTTTTTGTCTAACAGATATGCACTGAGAAACGGTAATGATTGTATTTGATCCCCTCTGGTCTGATCCTAACTTCTAGAAAGCTGTTGTACTCTTAGTGAGGATAAAGCAGTTCCTGCGGTCCCAACAGAACTTATGATCACCCAATTACCTGTTACAGGTATACCAGCTGCCCTTGCAAGATTTTAAAAAATGTCATTATAATTTTATGAATTGTGAACTGTATGCCTATACTTGGAATCTTTCATGTAAAGAAGAAAATTGGAGTCTTTAATTGTTAGAATGTGTATAGTTCTGTCCTATGCATTTGAAAGGAAAGCAGCTACATATGTAAAATATCATAATATGATCAAACAGCAAGATATTTCATAAAGCTTCTATAAATTTATTCAGTGTACTCTAAAGACATAAAAAATGAGCTGACAGGCAAATTTAGAATGAAAACACAAAGAAGGCCTTTCTCAAAAGATGAATGCTTTGAAGCTCTACCTTTCACTCATTTTTTAAATGGTGTGTAACCTTACTATCATACTAAATCATATCATATCATACTCACCACACTAAATGTTATAGTATGTGGTTACAGGTATCATGTTACCAGAGGAAAAGCTGTAGAAAATGTATTCATGCAAAATATTTATTTTTTTAAAAACTGTTATTACAATGATTTCAAATCTGATTGAAGACTTATTTTACTTTGAAGAGATTCACACAAATCCTCAAAACTAATCCTGATACTGATTTACATGTATACACAAATGTGATCCCCCAAAGTACTAAGAAGCCCCAACTCCATCATGTAGTTGATTCAGAGACAACGCAAGAATGTTGATAGAGCATAGAAACTTCTGTAATCTACTAAATTCTTCCTGTCTTCTCTTCTCCACTCTGTCCCCAGATTACTAGCAATCAAGGAAATCAGTGACAATCTTAACATACAGCTGGGGAACTTGTAAATAGCACCACTGCTTTCTTTTTAAGCAGTGAGATAGATACAGAAGATATACCTTTCCTTTCCCTGGAAGCATTCCATTGATGAAAAGACATTATTTTATTAGGCTGCTGCCATGATAATGCTCCTATTAATATTTCTTTTGAAGATGCTTTGGTCCTTTTAACTGACATACTTCAAGTACACATATGGTTAAGAAAAAAACTTTAAGAAGTCAAACATTACTTATCATATAGTCATAAATGATACATCACAGTTCTCTGACTGTAGTCTGAATAGGAGATAATTGCAAGGATGTAGTTAATACTGAATGGCAGCTGCCTAAGTGACTCTTTATGTAAATGTCTTAGTTTTAATATATGTAATCCTTAAATAATTTCCAATCTTAGATCTTGCAAATATTTACAGCTTCCAAACTGTTCCAAGCCAGGTTAAATAATTTTTGTGTCTGAGTATGTACTTTATAAAGTCGTGTGTCATGATACTGTAAATATTCCTGAGGCATGGGTGGCTATTTCACTATCTGGTTTCAACACTGAAAATCTCTTAAGCCATATTGGATCTCTTAAGCAGGATAAATCTGCTGAGATAGCCTCAAATGACCTGAAAACTTTTTCAGTATGGAACTATGTAATTTAGACAGCCTTATGGAATGACTAGAGTTACAATCATTCCTGGACTGCCCTATAGGTATCAGAATTTCTGCAGTGATGTGATTTCACCTTAGGCTTCCTAAACCAGAAGTGTCCCAAAACAAAGCCTTTAGCTAGCTTCCTTAATTCCTACACTTGGGAAAGGTTCATCTTGCCATATTTGGGGTGTTATGATAAATTTATACCATTCCAGACTATTTAGCCATCAGAAAGTAACAGGATGAGAGGATTCATGTTTACTGTCAGGAAGTATTTCTCTGTAAAACAGTATCTTGAAAGACTGGTTCTTATAGTTTGAATAGGTAGCACATGGTAGTGTTCTATAAATGCTTATAAGTCTAGAGAAATAAGTGTCATTAAATACCCCAACTTATTATTTAAAAAACCCAAACAACCACAACCAACACCTGTATATGTGGGGGTTTTTATACTTTGAAAAAATGGAAACTCCTCAGGTCAACACAATTTTTTGAAACAAGTTTCTTTGGGCCAAGGAACTGCTTTCCCCATGTTGTCACTCACCAATATTTATGAGGGAAGGTCACTTGGAATGCCACCAGCAGATGTAAAAACAAGAAGGAAAGAAGGTTTTTCTGTCTTCACTGAGCTGGCTGATTTTGCCAAAATGATAACAGACATTGACATTACACAAGGGAAAGGTTGTCGTAGTCTCACAGTTGCAGCTCGGCTGCAGAAACAAAACAGAAAAAGAAATAAAAATATATGTGTATACTTTTCAAATAAACATAGTGCTAAAACATTAAAACTCTGAACTCTGGAATATAAATAATGCTTTAATCTTGGCTTTGAAATAGTTATCTCAAATCTACTTTAAAAAAGACCCCTAAGAAATCGAATGTTCTTCAGTAAAATTAATCAATCACTTTGAGAGTTTAGTGGAAAGTAATGGCCATAAACATCTTATGTGCTCAGCTGGTGGTAGAAGGCAGACAAAAATTACAATTCTGATAAAAATCAGGAAAAGCTGAGATTTGAAGGGAAGATTGCATGCAGAATACATGACAGGGAATGACAGGAAATTTTATAGGTGAATGTAGTGATAGCTGAAAATGGCCTACAGAAAACTTAAGGGAAAATTGAAGGATTAATGACAGATTCATATTTATTTATTTATTTAATTAATTTTCCTAGCATCTGTGTGAATTATTACCTATAAGTCTGGTACGTCCTAAAAGAAAAAACTGTGATGAATAAATAAACAGCTCTAGAAATCTTCAATAGGGTCCTTTACCTTGCAGGGAATATTATCATTGGCTTTTGATACAATTTCTGCTGCAGGGAAAGACTTTCAAAGCTCAGAATGCAGAAGTATTGCCAGGCACTCAAAGACCCCCTGCTGCGCGCGTCAAACTAAGAAATCTCTCTGAACTTGTCGAATTAAAAGTCATCTCTCTCTCTCTGCAACCCCTGCATGAGCTGGGAAGCTCTGTCCTCATTTTTTTTTAGGCCTTCTGTGATAAACAAATGGAGCCTGAAGCATCTTTATTCTTTTCAGGCACATAATTAAAATTCTTTTAAAAATGTAATTGAAGGCAATGAATTTCAAAAGGGGGTTCTAGTTAACAACGAGGTTGGAACAGTTTCAGTAGGCCATACTGCTTTATCATTCAATTTTGTTTCAAAGGTGAAAGCAAAACAGCTTGTTATGATCTGGGTTGTCTTTTTTTTTTTTTTTTTTTGTGGTGTTTGTACATCAAGAGGTTGCTCTAAACTTAAACATCTCAGCAGGGTTTATGCTTTCTGGAATGTCATAAGACTTAATTACTGAAAGAGCAAAAAGGAGTATATTATTAAAATATGAACAAAGCAGAAAGTATTCTTGGTTTCTCAAAATCATTATTTATACATCCCCAAAAATTAACGAATATACTTATCGAAGAATTTGTATTTTCTTGGCTACCCTCTTCTATTCATCCAAGTAATTGTAAATATTCACAACCTTGTAATTTTTTTAAGTCTGATGATGCATAGAATGCTAACTTTCTGTGATGACTATTGCTGCAAAACATTGTAATGACTGGTTCTAATAGGTATTTTTGATGTTGCCAAGAAAATAGCAAGTGTTGATATAATTAATGATTTTAAACTAATATATAAGGAATGAAAAACTATCTTATTGGATTTGAACTGCAGGTATGGTCACACAAAATTAAATCAAAGGTAGTAGGAGACAGAACAGCTTTTCAGAAAGTCGTTTGTAAGGTGACTTCCTGGAGAGCTCAAAATGTAAACCAAACTTTGTTGAATATCTATTTTAGGGTGTTTTTCAGTATCCCTCTGTTGAAGCAAAAATCTTCAGTTTTCACCTGGTTTTTTTCCATGCTGTGTTTTTAAAACTATTACTTCTGGCTATAAATGACCATATGAAATTTTTTTAGGTTTTTTTCCTAAAGAGACTAGAGATCGAGATGTTTTAAGGAAAGTTATTTACAATTCTTGTAACATTTAAAAAAAAAGTGCAGCAAGGCAGCACTACTCCCACAACTTCTGGCACAACTTCTGACTAGTACTCTGCCTCTGATAGTTATAATGCCTCTGGGAGACCTGAGATAACTCAGCCAACACAGCTTCTTTTCATCCTTGGAGGGGGAAGCACACTATGTGTTCTGTATGGGTCAACAACTGTTCTGTCTGGTAACATTAGAAAAAGGATCCAGTTAGCTCCACTGAAAAAGGCAATGGCAGAGCAGATCTAGGAGGAGCAAGCTACGTCTTTGACAACACTATCAAGTAGTATAGTCTACTTCACTTTGACTACACTATCAAGTGCTATAAAGTAATATCTCTGCAACTCAGATGTTATTTCTTACTAGGTTTTTTTGGTTTAGTTTTTAGGGTTTTTTAAGTAAAAACTTTTACAGCATAGGGCACAACTGATTCCAGAGGTCATGCTTAACAGGCAATACAGAAAACAATGTAACAAGGTTGACCCTCTTTCTATTTTCTGCTGCTGTTTCGCATTACATCAGCAGTTTGAAACATACCCCCATGCCTTCATCTCACACTTAGAATATGCAACACACAACTTTCACAAATTGCACAGAGCCTGCCCATTATGCTGCAATCTGGACAAAATTCTTAACAAATAGTGATCATATCTTAGATCCAGCAAGACACCATACTGACACAAGAGCAGCATGACCAAAGCCTACATCGTATCTTTCTACCTGTGAGTTTATGTAGGTAAACGTGTACTATTACAAACAACCAAAAGAATAAGGCAGTTCCTACTATGCTTTCTGTATCCTTGTATCTTTGCTGGGAAAAAGTGAACTCTTCTTAACCTTCCCTTCAGAAAACAAAGGAGAGTTTTGACAGTGTATTTATCATCTTTGAATGTGCCATAAAATCAACAGAAAGCATACGTGTAATCAATAAGAAACATGAATCAAAAAACCCCCCATTACATAAAACAAATGTAGGTAAATTAGTATTTTCAAGTTTCATTTATGCTATAAAACTGGATTAATGAAAGCACCATGATGATAAAAAGTAACTCATCTTTCACCACAATTTGCTACGTAGAATGTGAAGGACATTGGACAAAAAAACCACAATCCAAACCTGTAACAAAGAGACAGTATCTGATATTTTAAGAAAGGCCCAGCATGAGTATTTAATGTCTGTTTGAAAAGTGAGTAAAGGCTTCTTTAAGTTCACTGAGTACTCACTGTAAAGTTTAGGGAAGATCACTAGCTTAGAAAAAAGAGACTACTGAAATATGAGTCACATCCATGAACAAAAGTGATCAAAGTCTGCTTGGCTGCTAGAATGTCTTCAGTTTATTCCATTGCAGTACACATATTACTTGATTGAAAGCTGTGTGGATATAAGGTACCCAGGTCTGTCTAGTGACTGGGTCTGAAATTCTCATTTATTACATCTGACTTCCTTTACTGATTTTTTGTTCCTAAGAAGCAGAATCTGAAATAATTTTTATAATATTTGGGAACACAATGTTTGTAATATTTAAAATACAGTAAATTTAATGTACAATAAATTCATATTAATTTCCCTCCAAGATAAAAATATTTTAAGAGCTGCGATGAATTCAAAATTATCCAGACTGTTCCCACTCATATGTTGATAATATGACACTGATGTTATACAGTTATATTGTACATTCTTACGTATCTTGAAGATCTAAGACACCTTTTTTGGTGGAGAAAAATAATTGCTTTTTACACCATTGCCAAATAAGATGTTAATGCAAGTAATTGATTTCTTCAAATGACACCTGATGCTTACAAACACCTACCTCTTACACACCATAAAATGAATATCTAATAATAATAATTAATTATTTACTTTGGTAGAAAATTAGGATACATATGGCAAAATTCTCCCAGAAACAGTTTTGATCCAGTAGTTCAGTGTTCTGTAGAAAAAACTACTTATTGCCTTGATAATTTGGTAGGAGGCTCTGCTATTTCAGAAGATGGCAGAAGAGGGAGTAAGTGAATATAAACCCAATAAGTAAGTGAATATAAACTTCAATGAGAAGTGTAAGAGCAACAATATTTCAGCTCTCTCTCTTTTCCAAAATAGCTTGATTTCTTAAGACAATTTTCCAAGCACTGTAAAAAGTTAGCCTGCATCAGAATTTAAAGTTTTTGAAGATTGCTATGCTCCTCTGTATTATTCTTGTGTCTTGATTATTTAGATTAAAACAGATTTGTGGTTTTTCGACTGTACTGCTAGATCACATATTTTGTAATTATAACAAAACATGATTTTATATGATAGATTTAAAGCAGAGATTAAAACAGAACAGTAAGGAATTCCTCAATTAAATTTGCTGTCAAATCACAAGCAGTATAGGTTCAAATAAAAATATTAAAATTACAAGCTTAACCTTAAAAACAGATTTAATCCCTCAGTACTGTTTTGAGTGTTCCATATGAGGTAGTAATCACAAAATAACTCAAAAAATGTCAAGAAATATTTTACTTTACTTTACTTTTACTTTACATTTTCTACCTGCCATGTATGCAGGCAATATGATGGTCTCCACAAAAATATTAAATATTAGACATTATCTGAAGTACTTGAAAAATAAAATTACCATATATTTTGCATGATATATTAGTATTTGGTAATGAGAAAAATAGATAATCAATAAAATAGACCCTAGATTATATTATTGTGCACTTAATCCAGTGATTAGGTTCAAGGTTTTAAAAAACATGTTTAGAGGAAGAAAGGAAGAAGAAACCTACTTATTTTCTGAACGTTCTGTCTGCATATAAAATTGCAGTACTGAAAATAATTAGTAAGGATATGACAGAAAAGTTTGAATGAAATCTTTCTGATGATTTTATAGATGATCCATCAAGCATTTCATCAGAAGCAAGTACATATTATAAAGAGCAGAAAGTCTGGTGCTGTTTTTGCCACAGGAGCAAAGACAGAACTGATAACACTTTGCAGAAAAATCTAAATCTGTGGCAAAGTAACTCCTTCCTGTAAAATCTTGATATATTTAATGCTTTCTTTGGTTTGACATTCTCTTATAAATACCCCTTTCTCTATGAGTTGTGTAGAGCTCTGTGCAAATTCCTTCTATTCCTAATTTTCTTTGCTCCATATTTTGCTAAAATCCATGTATTGTACAATACTAAGTCTCATCCTGTGCTGCTGCAAAAAAGTAACAGCTGTCAGACACTTGAAGAGTTTTGACAACAACTAACACTTCTGTTCAGCCAAAAGCACTATGTATCATTTCAGTGATGTGAACGGTTCTTTTTGGATAAAAAAGCAGCGTAGCCTGACAGATTCAAGTCTCTGATTCATTTTTCAGGAAGTAAGGAAGAAAAATCTACTTAGCTAACAAATAATTTTTAAGCTCTTAATAATGTTTGATGATAGGATTATTTATTATATTAAAAATTTCAATCTGCTGGGACAGAAAACTTTCAAAAAGGGTAAAGAAAAACAAGGAGCGTGGAGCAGCTGTACCGTACCTAAGAGACTGAGACTGAGATAGAATGAACTTTTTTTTTCACTTCCTTTTACCTGCCAAATTTTCATGTATTTGCCTGCACAAGGCCAAATACACAGAGTCAGACATCTAACAGGGAAGATGAAAACTACTCTGTTTAAATAAATGTTCTTTAAATGATAAAAATCAATTGTAAAAGATTCTACACATTGAGTCTCTACAGTGCTATTCATTTTCATATTCATAATACAGCAAACTGGGAAAACAACTTACAGAGAATGAATATACAGATACATCAAATACATTTTTGTATTTGTTCTCTTTAAAATATATTAATAATCAGTGGTGTTCTTAAAGTAAGTTCATGATTGCAGTATCTTTTCCCTTGGGTATATTCTGCTACTTTTGCAGTCAATTGAGAAGTTCTTTGAAACAAATTACACTGGCAACTTTGCTTTTATACAGTTCAGAGTAAGCCACTGATGGCAAAGTGTATCTGTCAAACTCAGTGCTGATGAAACTAACAGAAGGGGAAACTGATAGTTAGTGATAGGCAAACACTTTATACCAGCAAGAACTTTGTTTTCCTCCTCAGAGGAGGAAATTAAGACAAGGCAATTATGGAGAAAATTAAACACTTTTAAAAATTATCCTGTTTTATACTGCAATGCTAATATTTGTATTGAAATTAGCATAAAGAATTACTGTATGTATTAAATTAAAGCATGTAATATTTTACAATAGAATTCAGAATTATGTGACGTTCTTAAGATTCAATCAATCAATAGAGTTCATAGAACGCTTTTGGTGATATCTTTTTTATAGCAGGTCATTCTGATTTCTAATTTTACAGAAGTTAGATCTCAGTTCCTAAAATCATTTTTTTCACATATAATCCGGAGTTGCTTCACTGTAACTATTCTAATTTCTTGAAATCCAAGGGTCATTAATTTAGCAAATGCCAGATGTTCAGAAACTACCCCAAAAAACATATTAGCCCAGGAGAATCAACAAAGAATAAAACTCATATGTTCTAATCTTGAACTTGCTGCATAGTGCAGTTATAAATTTACTTTGCTTTAAGGATTGGATGCTTAATACATTAGATCTTTTGAACTCATCTACTAGATGTGTAAGATATATATTGATAATATTATTTCCTGTAAAATTAGGCTTCTTAAAATTTGTTTCTTTTATCACTTAGTATATTTCTTCTATTCTCAAATCAATATTTGAGTGTAAGAGTGTTTTTTGTATTTAAATCAGTTTTATTTATGTTTATTAGGAAATAAACATAAAGCAGAACTTTGTATCTATTCATAAAAATGCTGTAAGTTCATTATGTTGTCTAGGGGTTTAGGTGATAGAACAGACTTTAATGCAAATAAACTGCTTAGTTGCTATGAACATTAGACTGGCTGCAGTATGGGTGGATTAGTTACAAGCACAAGTTCAAATTAATCACAGCACATAGTAAATATATTTCTGTTTTAGAATATTTCCACAAAATAATTTGCTCAGGTTTATAATACAGTAGAGATGCTCACTGGCACTCTTTTGGCATTCACTTTGTTTTCATTTCAGTTTACCATTTTGTTTTAGGTATGCATATGCTCAATTTTATGGCAGCATATAATTTATTGACACATTATAACTGTAATATGCTTGTCATAACTCCATGTTGTGTTCTACGTGACAGTTGGAAAACAAATATCATACAGAGTAAGGCTTTTAGTCAAAACTTTCTTTTAAGGCTTGGAAAGAGTTTTGTGATCCATGATGAATGGAAGCATTATAGAGTGGATGTTCTATAGAGCACTTTGTACTTGGTGTTCATTGCACAGGTAGTGACTAGTGTGGGGACTAGCCTTGAACCTCAACTCACCTTCCTGCCACACACTCCTGTGGCTTGTATACTGTTCTTTTTCAAACTCTGCTTCTTCAAAACATTTTTCATTCTAGCAGTTGTACAAAACCTGAAATAACTTTCTAAATAAAACATATTAAATCTAAGTACTTTATTATTACAAACATCAGTATTTATTTTTGTTTTTCTAAAGTCAAAAGATGTAGTAGGGATCATGGAACAGAAACGTTAATAACCTCCTTGTTTGACCAGTAATTCAGTAGTTTCTACCTCCATAACTGCAATATATTATTAAATCTGCTGTACTTTTATTTATGGAACTGGGATAAAACTGAAAGAAAAAATATCTCAGCAAATATTGAAGATTTAAAGATGTGATAAAAGGAAAAAAAAAAGGAAATTTTTATAAACTCTGATGGAAATCTAACACATATCAAGTAAGCTAAATAGTTTAATTTTTAAACCAGAAATATGATAGACTTGATACTGGCTTCAGAGAAAGTTAAGCTAAAGATGGGAGTGCAGAGAAGAACTATGATATAGAGAAGAATCTGGTTGAGTCTGAAGAAAGATTTCTAGTGGAGCTCTTTAAATGATGTGGACCTTATGTAAAACCTTAATGAGTCAAGTAAAATGTAGTGTATCAGTGAAGGTTAAGCACACCATTTCTTTATTTTCAGTAGGTGAAAAGAGTGGAAGTTCTTACAGGAAAAGCTTCATGGGTTTGTCAGCTACATTAACAGAACATAACATAATGAAATCAAATGTAAAAATGCAAAATTCAGCATATGCACTTACAAACTAACTAAGAATGTGCGCATTAAATGCTGTGTTTATTAACTGAAAAGGCTGAAAATGTTTAATCTGTTTAGCCTTCCCAAATGTAATCTGAGAAGGAATATGATTACTTTCCACAGAGGTAAACAAAAGTGGTGGAAGAAAGTTTAAGTTCAAGACATGAGAATAAATGTGTATAACTGGCAATAAATAGCAAAGGCTGGGACCCAGAGAAAATGTTCCAAGCACCAAAACTGACTTATTCTGGAATGTTACTTCATCCTTCAGTACTGGAAACAAATCCTGACCAGTGAGATCCACTTACAGAATGTCATTCCTGGGATAACAGAAGCTGATAATTTTGTGATCCTGTCCGGGTCTATGCTATGCAGCTTTCTTAGGAAAGAAGAACACAACAGAAAGAACATATTTAAAGATACTCTAAAAAGGCTCATTTTCAAAGGCACCAGACATAGTCATAGGTATGCTTTCTATTTACAGTATTAGGCATGATAGATACTTCTACATCAGGTTTCAATCCCTTCAAGAGGCTGATTGAGACTGTCATCAATTGCTCTTTTTCTGAGTATTACATTCTGCCTTTTATAGCCAACAGCATATTTCTTTTAACATTTTTTCTCTTTACTAAGTCCCAATTTTTCCTTGCTACTTCCTGAAATTTACCTAAATCCTGAAATTTTTTACTGATTTTCATGAGGTTGATTGTGTGGTGGCATGTGCCATTCTACCCCAAGAGCAGACCAATGACAATGTAATTTTACATAGCTTCTTCTTTGTTCTAGTGAGCAAATACTTTGCACTAGGAGATTACACTCCCATTTTTTTAGCTTCATAAATCATAGGAGGGCTATTAGGAGAAAGTGGCATCAAAGAGGAGAGACTAGAATCCTAAGAAATCTGCTGTAGAATGTCCATATTTTCTAATTTTACTTTACCTAAGCAACTATGGCAACCTAAGATTTTGTACAATATAAAGGTAAACAAACCTCAATAGAAATTAATCTCTATGAACTACAGAATTCCAGAATATTTTACTTATCCCAAAATGACTGTATCAAACAGTTCTCAAACTCTATTCTTTGCTCATTTTCCTTCTTCATTATCCTTCTAAACCTTTAAATCCACAGAAAATTAGAAAAATTCTTCCTTATTCTGAACTACTGGAATCAGAGCCTATGATTATGAATTTCCAATATAATTCTCTGTTCCCCTAGTCCAGTTCTTATTATAGGATCTGGAATTGAAATTCCAAGTTTTCTTAGGAGGAGTAATTGAAACCCAAATTTACCATCTCAATATATTGCCATCTCTTTTTCAGCAGGAATGAATTCTCTCTCCAGTTTACATGCTAGCTGAGTGCAACAGCTGCAATAGTGGCACTCTCCCACAGTTCATTATCCTACTTCACATAATTAAGTATTTTAGACTCATGACATGACCTTTGTGTATTCCGGCATATAGCAATGTATCAGCGATTTCGTGTCCATTGGCCTGCATTTCATTTCACAATATTACTTTGTTGCTGGTCAAAAGGAATATGTGCTCAACTGTATTTTATTAGAACAATAAAAAATAAGGAATATAAAAACATGCCTTTTTATTAGTTTTGCAATACTCCCAGACGTGCCTGAAAAAAAACAAAGGCAACAGAATGCCTCACTGCCAAAGTCTGCATTCACATTAGAATCATAGAGTCATTAACGTTGGAAAAGACCTTTCAGATTATCAATTCCAACCATCCACCTAGGACCACCACCATGCTCATGACTAAATCATGTCCTCGTGTGTCATATCCACAGGTTTTTCCAGGGATAGGGACTGCACCACTTCCCTGGGCAGTCTGTTCCAATGCTTTACAACCCTTTCTATGAAAACAAATTATCCTAATATCCAATCTACACCTCCACTGGTTCAACCTGAGGACATTTCCTTTTATGCTGTCACTTGTTGCCTTTAGGAAGACACGGACCCCCACTTAACTACAACCTCCTTTTAGGTAGCTGTAGAGAGCAACAAGTTCTCCCATAAGCATCTTTTTCTCCAGGCTAAACATATTATAAGGTACCTGGCCTTATTGAACCTCATAAACTGACCTTGGCCCTTTGATCTAGCCTGTCTAGATCTTTCTGCAGAGCTCTTCTATCATCCAGCAGATCAACACACTCCAACCCAACTTAATGTCATCCATGAAAAGGAAGAACTGCTACCTCTTAGTTAAAGCTTCTTATTCAGCACAGTGATATCCAGTGCTGAGGTAATTTCATGTGATACAAATTACTTTAAAATTACAAGTTTTGAATGAAAAGCCAAGTTAGTAATTTTCAACATCTGCTTTTCTTTTGACTAACACATATTTGAAAATTAAAATCTTATTATTAAACTAACTATAAAGAGTATTATAAAACTAGTCTGTGGTGGTTGAAATTGTTTTTCCTGAATTAGATACGGCTCAAAAATGGTATCAGGATGCAACAGTAGGGATTATTACTAGAATTTGATTTCAACACAGAATATTATATTTTTGAAGCACTGTTTGGGTGCTGCTTGCACACACAAGTCTAACTGAGATCAACGGTAGTTTTGAATGAGCTCTCTCAAGCTTTTAGGTATTTATTTATTTAGTCAATATAAGAATCAGATAACCTGCAACTATTGAAATACTTCAATACCACAACACAAAAAATAAATAATAATGAACACAGATACCAATTTACACTAGAGCTCTAAAATTCTACTGTTCTGTTTTCTTCATGCCTTGCATTCTAGCTACTAAACATCAGATATTCCTGTCTGCTGATGTTGAAATGTGTTTCTATACAGTGCTGCAGCAAGGAAATTCTCTATAAAGCAGTATTAAGTATTTGGTTTTTACGGAAAACGAGGCAGCAAAAAAGGACCCCCAGATAACCACATATGTAAGTGATAACCACATATCTAAGTAAACTGAAAAATATATCTAATAACTAAAGTTATGATATTGAAGGTAGAAAACTTTCAAGTACAAACTGACATGAATATATGTTAGAAAGGTTTCCTTTTGCTTAAAGTTCTACAACAAAAAAAATTACAAGAAAAAATCCTTTTATTCTATGATGTGTGTGCACATCATTAAAATACTTCAATTCAACAAATGCAGACTGAATCCAACTTTAAAGAAAACTAAGATTTCTTAAGACAATTTTACAGAATTGTACACTGTATCTGTGCTTAGACGGTCAAGCCCCAAAACATTCCAATATCTCAGTCAGTCTCATATATATATTGTATTAATTTTTACTTTTCCTGGTAGCTGGAATATACATCACAGCCCTCAATCAAAGAAGAAATTGGCAGAGTATACTATTTCAACCTAATGATTAGGTTATACCTTAGCAAGCTACAGTGTTAAGAACAAATTATAGAATACAATGTTGAAAATACAAAAAAAATCCACATGATCTATTATACAGAGATGATTAAGTTGAACTACATACTATACATTCAGCTGAATTTTTCTGCAGCTCGTTCATATGTACATCTCTATAACTGGGCAAATACTGCAAAATTTATATTAACCTTCTTAATTTTGTACAGTGTCTTGAAATACTTTTAATATTTTACATAACGGCCATGAAAGTGGATTTCTCATTTTAATAAAATAATACGTACAGAAGCTTGATAATATTATGTCATTATATTCAATCAAAGGCGAGAAACTGTTTACAAATGTTGAATTGAGACACTTTCAATGCAACACAGAATGAAAGCTCAGTATTTTGAAAACAAATGTAATGGGATACAAATCAAGAATTATTTGCACAAGTACTTTAAAGAATTTTAGTGCATCCAAGATAATTCAGATCCTTTAAAAAGTACAGTAAATGTTGATGATGAAATTAGACAGATCACTGTAAATTCTTCAACCTGCTACACATATAACTTAATCACTATTTCTTGTATGAAAAAAAACCCCAAACTGTATTTCGTAGTGTATTCAGAAGATGAGAATTTTCAAGCAATTTCTTAGGTTTTATTTTGTAAATATGGTGCTGGATTACACACCCTTAATATGCAATAGATATGCACTGAATCAGTTTTTATGGCTTCATACAGTGTTCAAAGAATAGAACTCTCAGTTTATTAATTGAGATCAGCTGTGAGTTCGTCTAGCCAAGAACGAAACCATTTCAAACCATATGTTTTCACACAAGGTATCAGACTCTTTCCCTCTTGTTGATGAACTCAGATTTAAACAATACACCAATTTGTCTTTTCCTATAAACAGAAACTTATTTAAGAATGTGATCCATGAGATCTAGGAGAACTTTCATCTCATAATTTTCTATAATGACATTATAAAAATTATCAGAAAATAATTAAAAAATGCTCCATGTATCTAGCATATGGCACACACCTCCTAAGAACAACACATGTGGGCATATATTTCAAATGCATGACATCCCTGTAATCGTTTGGTCCAGGTCCTTTTCCTGGTAACCAGCTTGTAACCAGGGAAGTGACCACGCTCCCAGTATTCCATACGATTTTTATGTAACTTGGGGTATAAATAAGAAGGAGGGAGAAGCCTTTGCCCCTTTCCTTCCAGTGGATCTGAAGGTGCAGATTCTCTGCTGTCGGTTCTACCCATGCGGAGGAGTGAGGCCTGGTGCGGCCTTGTGGGCCTTGGGAGGCAGAGGTTGCCGGAGGGTGGATGGCGCTATTCGGCTATCTCAAGGAAAGTAGTGAGATCTTACTCAATTAATACTTCTTTGTGGGTTTTACTCAATTAATACTTCTTTGTGGGTTTCAGAGTGTATATCTGTTTGAGTTTCCCTCCATTTGCCCCTTTTTACCCTTTCCCTTACCCTCTCCCTCTGGGAGTGGGTAGTCCCCCTTAACTGTGTATATATTGCATTAATTGTATATACTGTGATATATGTAAATATATATATATATTTTGATACAATTTGGTTTCTTTTCCTTTTCTCCTTTCCCCTGGAGAGGGTGGGGAAGGACGGGTGGGGGACCCTATTCTGTGGCTTGGATGTTTGGCTGAGTGCCAAGTCCAAACCTTCACAATCCCCTTTCATAAAAAATCTTCAGATTGTAGTAATTTCATATATTCTATCAACTTTGTCACAGTTTTCTCTGGATTTCTAACCTCTCGGATTTACCCTGCTTACTACACACTATGTGATTTACGAGTACTGATAGCTAGAGAGACAGTTGTGGGATTAGCATCATAACCTATCCCACAACAACTCAGAATCAGCTTCTTTTGAATTGTACAGCTGCTCTGAAATGGAATCAAAACACGTTCCAACATGTACTTTTAAACTACCTTGCTTATTTACTAAGATAAATACAGAGAGATGTGACACAGCTCTAGTTACCTTCCCCTCAAATTTATAGATAGATCAATATAAAAATTATAAATGTTACTATTTTATTATTGTAATTTACTCTGAATGCAATTTATTACATACATTCCTCAATGTTATCACATAATATTTTAAAGTGGAAATACAAATATATTTCTAACAGTAAATTACATTATCACTAAATGCATCATTAGATTTCAAACAACTAGGCAGAGGAGATGTGAAACGTTGTTCCAAAAAGCTTTCCAAGAACCAAGGATGTAGTTAATTTCAACAAGTTATAAAGCATGATATTACATGTGTTCTCTGAGATGGAATCAAGTTTAAAAGCCAGTTCATTATCAAACAAAATACAAGAATGTCTCTTGTAAGTAGAGTGAATTTCTAAGGGTAATCACAAAAGATTTAACACCCAACTTACTTACTTATATATGGATACAATTATAAAAAAAATGCATGCATATGTATGTATGCATGATCCACATGCAATGTAAATGCCAATAATTCCTTTTAGTATAATGGCATAGTCAACATTCCACACAGAGTTTGAGTGCTCCTATTATAGTTTATCATTATGATAAATACTACAGGGCCTGTGCATCTGTATTGTAGTTCTGCTGTACAGATGTCCCTTAAGGGACAGAGATGTCTCTTTTTTCTTTATATCTAAAACTTGTTGGAAACTTTCAAATCTCTTTTGATTCTCCAAAAGTTTCCCCTGGAATTTTTTTTCACCAGCCTATGGTTTCCAAAACAAAAATCTTTCACAAGAAATGATTATTTTAGTAATTCTCTTTAATCGTGATTAGATGTAAAAGCAATCAACATGAAATATTTTGCAGAGGAACTGAACCAAATCATACTGTCTGATTGGGTAAGAATTGGAGACGGAGGCAACTAAGGGAACTTTGTGGTTGATGTCTGCTACAGGCCACCAGATAAAGGAGAGCCTATTGATGAAGCCTTCTTTTTCCAGCTGTAGGAGGCATTGGGCTCAAAGGCTCTCTTTCTGCTAGGGGACTTCAACCACCTCTACATCTCCTGAAAAAGCAACACAGCAAGCTATAGTAGGGTGGAGAGCAAGCCTGCTGAGAAGGATTTCAGGATGCTGGTGGCTAGAAAGCTGGACATGAGCTGGCAGCATGCGCTTGCAGCCCAGAACTCCTGGACTACATCAAAACAAGCATGGCCAGCAGATCGAGGGAGGTGATTCTGCCCCTCTACTCTGCCTTCATGAGACTCCCACATGGAGTACTGCATCCAACTCTGAACATTTCAGAACAAGAAAGATTTGTAGCAGGTCCAGAGAAAGACCACAAAAATGATCAGAGGAAGGAGCACCTCTCCTATGAGGACAGGCTGAGAGGGTTGGAGTTGTTCAGCCTGGAGAAGAGAAGACTCCCAGAAGACTTTAGGGAAGCCTTCCAGTATCCAAACTGGGCTTATAAGAGAGCAGGAGAAGGACTTTACAAAGGCCTGTAATGAGAAGATAAGGGGAAAATGGCTTTAAATTGTAAGAGTGCAGATTGAGATTAGGTGTTAGAAAGAACTTCTTTCCCATGAGGCTGGTGAGGCACCGGAATAAGTTGCCCAGAGAGTAGGTAGATGTCCTGGAAGTGCTAAAGGCCAGGTTGATGAAGCTCTGAGCAACCAAATCTAGCTGAAGTTGTCCCTGCAGGGGGGTTGGACTAGATGACTTCTAAAAGTCTCTTCCAACCCAAATTATTCTATGATTCTATGATTTTGTGAATATTTTAAAGTTAATCTTTATGGTCTCAGTCAATATCATATGCTATTTGCAATTCAGATGCCATATACTCCCTGTCATTAAAATGCATCAGACAGAATAGACATTTGCCAGAACTCACAAGCCCAGAAATTCTAGGTCTGGAGTCTGCTTGACAAGTATCTAGAAATTCACATGTGGTATGAAGAAAGTCATGTGGCAATAATTAATTACTTACCTTTTCTAATACAAAGATTAAGGGTTATTAAATGAAGTTAGGGGGTGACAGGCCCAAAACAAACAAAAGTTTTATCACACAAAAAATTAGGCTGTGAATGAATTAGACACATTCATAGAAAAATGGTTATAAGTGGATTTGGAAGAGGATTCAGGCACCTAGTGGAAGTAGGCAAGGAGCTATCAATATATACTTGTTTCCATACTATTCCACAGGTATTCATAATTGATCAAACACAATATCGTGCAAGACAGAGCTTTGATCTGATCTCAGTACTGTAAGTTTTTCATGTGTTTATGCTGTACACCTCAGTTTTTCCTATAGCTAAACTGCAAAGATATATCAAGGGAGACACAGTCCTACTGGTATCCTGACAGAATGCAAGTAAATTTTTTACCAAACCACTCTGTAGCCTTATCATAGCTGTATTTTCAGACACAGCATTTGAAACATCAGATTTGGCCTCAACAGCATACTCAGAATTAACTTTTTCCATGACTTGTAAAATCAAATGATTCAGTGCAAAGTTTCCAATTTCAAGAGAGGACAGGAATATGATGAAAATTACACATTAACATATTGTATCTCATTATATAATCTCAGGAATTTCACTGTAAAACAATCTGCTTGAATTATATTATACAATGTAAGACTTCATCAAGTATTAGGTCTAAAATCCATGAGTGATTAGATTTGTTTATCATTAAGAGGAACTTATTATTTATTCATAATTGTTATTTTTTAATGTACATAACTATGTATTATTTTGAAAAGATCACATTTGAATTAAAACTACCAGACTAAACTACACCTTAGATTGGTATGTCAGCTAAGGATACATAGAATGAAAGACTACTTAAAAGCGGCAGAAAACTATATTCCAATATTCTAGACCAAGTGCAACTAACTCAGAAGAGTCTGTGTCAAATAAGCACAAATAATGACGTGTGTTCCACAGAAATAAAAAAATCAATTGTGAGGAATGTGCAGAGTGAAAATAATATATATCTCACATAAACAGTTTTGCCTCTATCAATATAGCATATTCACATTTCAAGTACTGTAAAACATAAACCATGTTTCTTATTCTTCATAAATGTTACTGTTTTCCTTAGTTCTTTTGAAAATAGTCACATACACGACTTCAAATTAATTATTTTCAAGTTTCTTAAAATATTTGTTAGCTCTGAAGATTACAAAAACATCTAAATACTTCCAATTGATGAAATATTTTCTTCAGTAATCATAAATGAATCAGAACAAACACAACACATTAAGAATTTGCTTTTATTATTTGCTATTTTTTATTTGGTATTATTGAACTTTCTCTTCCTGGAAAATGGCATCATGGGGAACTAACTCTTCACTTAATTTTTTTTTTTCTTATAAGTCTTTTAAGTGTGCTTCTGATGTAAAACTATTGATGTTCATCCTAAAATCCTGTTGATAACCTATGTAGTACCTCATTAGGCCATACCATTCCTCGACTCCCAAGAAGAGCAAAATAAAGAGGATATACTGTTGTACAACACCTCTCTGAATGAGACCTTTAGTGTGAAATAAAAAAAAATTTTTTTTCAAATTTGGCAAGTATTTGAAGGCACTGGTATGAATGAAAACACAAATGTACAGCACCTTAAGAGATTGTGGATCAAAACCCTCTTGGGGTTTGCCCTGAAGTTCTATGATGAGCCATCTCTTTTAGGTGATCTTTTCAAATATTGGAAGAATTTTTTCAACCTTCTAAAAAAATCCTAACTTCAAAAGATCTGTAAAGACAATGTTATGTCTTCAAGTAATGAAAGAAGTTTGAAATGCTTTCATCTAACAAAATGGGTACTTTTTTGTAGCATTTTATAAAAAATTCTATAACATTCCTGGTGAGAACTCTCTTACAATCTTTTCTATGTACAAGATTCATAAATATCAGTGCTTACATTTATAGGGACAATGCCATCACAATATGTTTAGATGAAACTTATTTTTAGATAAAAGTGCTTTATAGCTAAAATGCCATGAAAAATAATCCCCTTTACTTATAAATACATATGTCATTTGGACCAGTCTGAATAGCAGAGATCTAAAGAGTGAAAGAGGATTTAATAAAGTTCAGAACAAGTTAGTTTCACAAGAAAAAAGGTGCTAGGGTGATTAATTTGCTTTGTTCATGTAGCACTGAGAATATATACAATACAAACCTTGCTCGCAAATGTTTACTCAATCAAAAACATCATTAGACTATACTTCCTAGGCAGCATGCAGAGTAAACTAATGCATTCACAGTCTGCAGGTGTTGATTGGACATCTCAGTTTAAAATGGAGATAACACAAACATTCTTACATCAAATTTTCCCCTTTATACTCTAGAACAAGAGTTAATGAATTCCAGAGGGACAAAGAAATACTGGAAATTCAAGATCCATTGAAAATTACAGGCTGAAAAGCAATGAAATGGAAAAAAAATAGGCAGTACAAGAGCTATAAATTTTGGGGTTTGTCTTAGCCTGTAACAATGAAGTTTCCCAAGCTATTTGCTGTAAGTACAAATTTAAACTTGATTTTACAGAACACTACATGCAAACAAATCCTCAGGTTTACTGCTCATGCTATAAGCTCAATATTCCTTAGTGCTGGACAAGTCCATCAGCATGGTTTGCAGAAACTTTTCATAACATAGAAATCAAACCCATGTTTTGTTTGGTGAATGAAGATATTATTAATGACCAAAGCTGTTTGGTCCTTATCAAAGTATAATGCTGAGAACAGAATAATTTTCTCCATCTTTGACAAGATACTCTCCTATGCACAGAGCTGGGTTCCTTCTTATGTTGTTACTATTATTGCTATGCCAACTCCTGCACTTTGGTCAACCCCACACAGTGCTACAGGCTTGGGGAAGAGTGGTTGGAAAGCTGCCCAGTGGAGAAGGACCTGGGGGTGCTGATCAACAGAAGCTGAACATGAGCCATCAGTGTACCCAGGTGCCCAAGAATGCCAATTGCATTGTGGCCTGTGTCAGAAATAGTGTGGCCAGCAGGACTAGAGAAGTGATTGTCCCCTTATATTTGGCACTAGTGAGGCTGCACCTTGGGTACTGTGTCGAGTTCTGCATTTCTCACTAAAAGAAAGACATTGAAGTACTGGAACAAGTCCAGGGAAGGGCAATGAAGCTGGTGAAGGGGCTGGAACATAAGCCTTATGAGCAGCAGGTGAGGGAGCTGAGATTTNATGAGCCATCAGTGTACCCAGGTGCCCAAGAATGCCAATTGCATTGTGGCCTGTGTCAGAAATAGTGTGGTCAGCAGGACTAGAGAAGTGATTGTCCCCTTATATTTGGCACTAGTGAGGCTGCACCTTGGGTACTGTGTCGAGTTCTGCATTTCTCACTAAAAGAAAGACATTGAAGTACTGGAACAAGTCCAGGGAAGGGCAATGAAGCTGGTGAAGGGGCTGGAACATAAGCCTTATGAGCAGCAGGTGAGGGAGCTGAGATTTTTTAGCTTAGAGAAAAGGAGGCTCAGGGGGGAACCTCATCACTCTCTACAACTACCTAAAAGGAGGTTGTAGTGAAGTGAGTGTTGGTCTCTTCTCCCAGGTAAGAAGTGACAGGATGAGAAGAAATGGTCTCAAGTTGCATCAGGGGAGGTTTAGACAGGATATTAGGAAAAATTTCTTCACTGAAATGGTGATCAATCATTGGGACAGACTGTCCAGGGAAGTGGACAGAATCACCATTCCTGGAATTGTTCAAAAAACGTCCAGATTTGGGGATATGGTTTAATGGTGAAGATTACAGTGCCGGGTAATTTTGGACTTGATGATATTAAAGGACTTTTTCAACCTACACACTTCTATGAATCTATGTAGCTGTCTGGAGACAACTTCATGCTCTTTTAGTCTGACATTTTGCTCTGGTTCAAAATGAAGCACTTTGTTTTAAAACACACCTGTATAATTGCTGCCCATTGACATTTTTCAGAGACTGAAAGTTTAGGCATGTCTTTGAAACATTGGCCATAGTTCTATTACATTTACAGTTCCATTTGCTAATTTTTTAATGGATCACTATATTTCTTAGTTAAATGGTATCAGAATGTTAGAGGAAAAAAGTCCTATTGTAGCCTTTTTTTCTGAAAATTTTCAAACAGCAACTATTCTGAACATTCAAAATTATTCCTATTACATGCTTTACAAACACAGGAAGCATACAAAAACTATAGTAACCCTTCTAAACACCTTAAAATCTCAAAAATCTAAACCAGATTTCTAATGCTGAAATGTGAATGTGATTATTGATAGCTGTAAGAATAAAAGAGAAAACAACTGTGTGACAGGAAAGTTAAGGTTCACCTTTCTTTTAGGATACAGAAAACAGTCAAATCCCAGCTTTGTGGGCAGGATTGTAATGCGCTTTCTACTACTCAGTGAAGAAGCTAAACAAAATTGCATTAAGGATTTTTTAGCCACAGTTAGGATGTTTCATGAGAAAGGCAATGTCTCCAGTGAACACAAGGTTTCCTAAGTTTTAATATGATTACTTCTTGGTCTTAACCTTTATGTTTTTATATTGTCATATCTAATAATCCCAAGAAATGTACTTGTTTGTCTGCCTCTTCTATTCCAATTGGGACATATATTCAGCATTTTCAGTACTGACTTATGTATCATGAAAATTTGCATGTTTTTGCTGTTCTTTAATATTGGGACAATATCCGTATAACATCTGTGGCTAGTGGACAGTATTTCAATTTTGTTCTCTGGATATGACAGAATCTAATTTTCAAATGCAAGCTATGCCATGACTAACAATGTCTTTTAGCATTTTACCATTATAGCATTACCATTCCTGTAATGAATACTTAACAAATGAAAACTTTTCTTATTTACTGTCTGAATGGTAGGGCTTTGCCTTTCTAGACATTCCATCTCCACTTCTGGGTCCATGTTGCTGAGTCAGCTGTCACAGTGGCATCTGAAAATTTTCCTAGTACAGTAGAACTCAAATTTTACCCTATTTTTACACATATTTCTCACATGAACAAAGAAAATCTGAACCGAGCCTCAGTTTGTCTAGATTTCTACATTTGACAATGGATGTTATTTGATGCATAGAATTATGTATACTGTCATTCTTTCCTGGTATGCCTTTCAAAGTTCTGTCAGTCCCTAGCACGTAAACTCCTGAGATAGAAATAAGACTAATCCCTTTTTAAGCTAAATTGTGGTTCTGGCCTCCAAGACATCATCTGGCAATGTCTATTACAACTTTATTGTGTCATAGTATTTTAACCAAAGATGATATTTCCTTGGCTTAAAATTTCCTTAGTTTCATTACCTGTCTGTCCCCTTTGATAAAATGAATACAAAGTATTTCAGAATGTGTGGATTTGTTTACTAAAAAGCTACACTCATGTTGTGCATGGTATAATTTACATTAAGCTCATAGATCACTCTGTGGTTTTCCTCTTCTAATCTTACTTTTGCATGGTTACAGTTGTGGACGATCTATGGCACAGAAATCTAAAATTTCTACCAAAGAGAAAGGTAAACAAATACACCATCCATTCGGGTCAGGCAAATCCAATTTCTACTCAAACAGTAACAGTGTGTTCAATCTGAATCAATATTCAGGTACTACCACTTCCACAATGGGGCAATCCTGGATGTACGTACAGACTGGGGAATGAGATTCGGGAAAGCAGTGCCACAGAGAGGAACCTGTGGGTCCTGGTAGATGGCAAGTTGAATATGAGTCAGTAGTGCCCTGGCATCCAGGAGGGCCAACTCTGTCCTGGAGACATCAGGCAAAGCATCACCAGCTGGTTGAGGGAGGGGATTGTCCTGCTCTGCTCTGCACTGGGGCAGCCTCACCTTGAATACTGTGTGCAGTTTTGGGCACCACAATATAAGAAAGGTATTAAGCTCTTAGAGTTCGTCCAAAGGAGGGCAACAAATATGGTGAAGGGCCTTGATGCGAAGCCGTATGAGGAGCAGGTGAGGTCACTGGGTGTGTTCAGCCTGGAGAAGAGACGACTGAGGGAAGACCTCATTGCAGTTACAACTTCCTTGTGAGGGAAAGAGGAGGGGCAGACACTGATCTCTCCTCTGTAGTGACCAATGATATGACCTGAGGGAATAGCCTAAAGCTGTGATAGGGGAGGTTTAGGTTGAATATTAGAAAAAGGTTCTTCACCCACAGGGTGGTTACGTGCTGGAACAGGCTCCCCAGGGAAGTGGTCACAGCACCAAGCCTGACAGGGTTCAAGAAGTGTTTGGACAATACTCTCAGGCACATGGTGTGACTCTTGGGGATGGTCCCGTGCGGGGCTAAGAGCTGGACTTGATGATATCTGTGGAACTCTTCAAACTCAGCATATTCTGTGATACAGTAGAATGGGAAATACAAAAACTATGCATAATTTTATGACACTTATTTTTAAGTTTCAATCTGAAAAAATACATATTCTTTTATTAGCTTATTTTCATTGGGAATATTGCTTTCAGGAACATCATTTTTAACCAAGAGCATAAGAGAGGGCAACCTGTTCAGACCCACTAACAATTCAGTGGTTTATATTGTGTTTAGTAGAAAGTATGGTTTTGGGACATATTTGACAATGATTTTGCTCATATCTTTTCCACTCACACACCCCTCATCTCCCAGAAAACCTCACACAAAAAATATTATTTATGTTTTATATTCCATGTTTTCTTATCTGTGCTAAGTGTGCTGAACCTAAAGCGGATGAGAAATGCAGATGGTAGTCTTTGAAAATATTTTAAAAATTTAAGTGATATCTGTTTTACAAGAGAAGTTCAGCAGAAATGGACAATCTTTGTTATGCTTTTTTTTTTTCTTTTAGCACTTCACATGCATACCGACATTCCAGAAGCAGTAAAGTACTCTAGTTATAATCTGTATGTTTAGAAGTGGGGCTTAGGGACATGATTTATTCGTGGATTTGGCAATGCTGGGTTTATGGTTGGACTCAATGATCTTTAAGGTCTTTTCCAATCTAAAAAATTCTCTGGTTCTATAATTCTATTGGAGCTATTATCATTTTTTTAGGGAGAACGTAATACTTTTAATTAATTTAAGAATTTGAACAGAAAGGATTTAGCCTGTCTCTTCTCAAAAAAAAAAGAACCAAAATTCAGATATACAATGTCTTTCTCAGTTTTTGTTAAATAATTTTGACCCAAGAATTTTGACTTAAATTTCTGCATTTGTTATACTAAATTCACATATGTTAAGTAATTCGTAGCAAGAGATTCTATTCTTTGGGGAAAAGTTTCAAGAATTAAGTTGTTCAAACACTTTCAACTCCAAAAATTCTGGGATAATTAACAATTTTTCCTAAACCTCAGCCTGTGTTACATCTTTTTGTTTCTGCATAGAGTGCAAATTTAATTGTTTAAATATTTTTATTCCCCTACAAAATCCAATACCTTTCTGGTTTTGAGAGTGAAAGATTAAATTCCCTTAAACTCCCTTACTTTCAGAATCTTTGGCCATAGTCTCTTCCATTCTTACCACATGTAACAAGAATAGTCATTGTATTGTGCTATTCATCAACACATTATTCCAAGTCATTTAGAAATACCATTTTTCTTAATGAGTGTGTCAGATTATCATGTTCTTTTAAAATTATCATGTTCTTTATTTGTTGCTCTGCAATATTTTATGCTAGGACTACAGATTTTAAAATCTGTTGAAAATGACACTCATTATGAAGACTAAATAGACAGTAGCTATGCAATTTAAAGCTACTTCTCTCTGAAGATTTAAAAACCTTCCTTAATAGAATAAAATTAGAAAAAATACAGAATCATCAAAAGATCAGTGAGATGATAACACCCTTCTGCAGGAGAGCCAGCTCAAGAGTTTAGGACCCTTCCATGTAGAAGAATGGTAACCGAGATGAAATAAAACACATCTCCGGGAAACCAATACTGATGTTAACTTTTTTTTCCAATAAGATAATCAAATAAAAGCAAACAAAAAACCCCTCCAAAAACAAACAAACAAAGTACTTGTGTAAACAGGTCACAGTTAAACTGAGACAATCACTATAGCTCTGTGTTCTGGAAGTCAGAACTTGACTGATAGGTTTGAAAACTTATCAGAAATTCAAGGAATAAAGCCTTCAAAAAATAACCTTCAGCTTGTGAAATCCCTGAGCTGTGGACTGCCACATGCCAGAAAGTTTCTTTTTATGCTTGATCTCTTCTTATTTTTCCTAGGCATTTTTGACTGGCCACTATTAGAGACAGGGTATCAGACTAGGTGGCGCTTTGATCAAACTGAACATAGCCATTCTTTTCTCTTGTGTAAAAAATTAACATTTTGCGAAGATAAAGATTTTTTTTTTTAAATCTTCATTTTGTATATATTAAAATACCATCAATTTACTCTAGAAATTACTAAGGTGAAATGATATACCCCTATTTCTGACTAACTGTTGCTTCAGTAAACACCAGTATTTAATTGTGAGACTTATTGTTCCATTACTTGTGATGTGAACAGAAATCTCATCTGTTATGAGGGTTCAGCAGCAGGAGGTACCAGTCACATCATAACAAGAAAGAAGTTATTTGTTGATATTTTACCACTAGGAGTAAATCCATGAAAGTGAACAGTATTGCCTTACTCTGAGGGATGATAGATTGCACTTCAAAATATCAACTAGGAAAGCAAAGCTTTTCAAGACAGAATTAAAAATATTGGTATCTTAAAAGTTCTACCTTTCTTCCTAAGCCATATTTAGCCCTTTGGTTTTTGAAGTATTAGACTATTTATCATGTAAGACGTCTCACATCCCTAGCAGAACACCTTTGGCCTTTTGGAAAATAAAAAATGGATTCAGGGAAAATATTGTTAATAAAGGGAGGAATAAAATTATCACTTCACACCTCAACAAAAATCCTTTATATAACCTTAACATAGTTACTGCATCTAATTTGACTGACATAAAAAAATTATTTGAATGTAAGCAAATGCTCCGACTTGGAAAAAACTGTTTAATCTCCTGAAAAATACCATCTACACAAAATGATAACTCCAGTACTAACTTTCTATTGTTAATATAATCCACACAATAGTGAAGAGATGGAAGTAAATTTTAAGAAAGTGTCACTTCACTGCTAACTCTCTTAACCCTCCTTTCCCTCTCCCCAGACATATGACAGGGTTAATTCCTAACAAATTTTCCAGCATTTCATATGCGATTTCAGCTGTGTGAAATGGCTTCACTTGAAAATGAAATGTAATACACGTACATTTTAAAATCTGTACTGACTGATAAAAAAGAATCAAATGCAATAGTTTTCTCCCAATTGGAAAACAACCTTCATTGCACTTCAGTTTTACTTATTTGGTGCATTTCAACTAACTACAGTTCTCAATTTTTAAGTCACTTAAGTTTAAAGTCTAATGAAACATCAGAGTAAAAAAACATAGGATATCTGGACTGACTTATCAGATCAGTTTGCTGTTTTCAAGTCTGCTACTAGTATATCTAATGTGTTAATGGATGGGAAGAGGAGACAAAAATACAATCTTGTTCGTGCTCACCATTTTTAAGTGACTTTCAAAAAAGCTGAGTGTAAGCTATCTTAGCTGCCAGGAAAAGCATCAATTCTTTTGAACATCTAATGACTAATCTTGCAGTCTGGAAGTATTTTCCAAATAATCCAGTGACCTTTTTCCAGTTTAGCTGTGTTAGCAATAACTGAGAAAGAGGATGATTTTTCTTCATAGTTATATAAAAAGCATACTCATAGTTCATAATTTTGCTCTTGAGAAAGGGGCATATAGATGGCTGGAAGCTCAGAGAACAGACTTTAAACTGCCCAACCGGTCTCTTGCTATCAGCAATTTTATCAGACTGGCCACTTTCACATCACTTTAAGAAAACTGTGCAGTTGTCCTACTTAATCCAACTGATCTAGAATTGTCAGATCTGGGAAATCAATAGACCGCATTCACCAATGCAACATTTCAGGGATGACCCATCTATGGTGTTCTTCCATGCTCCCACTGGAAGGAAACTGTTCAGAATAATAAATGTCCATTATCTCACTGTAGGAGAAGAAAAGTTGTTACGCATCACATACGACTCATGATTTCCAACCAAATATAGTCGTGCCAGCAGAATTTCCTGCCACAGTTTCAGCAATATTGGCCATATAGCTTCCTTTGTAGCTTAGTTTGTTGTACTAACACAACAACACAGTATTGCTATGAGCAATATGTTGCATTTACCTGGGCAAAGGAGCCATATTGAAGCAACTAATACCCTAAGAAATTGTGCAAGTCCTTCTCCAAAAACCAACAATGAATTTTTCATTAGGTCACCTATCAAAGGTAATACTTACTTGAATTCTGAATCTTCCACACAAGAAATTAGGACAAAGGAGTTTTTCAACAGTAACAAAGAATCCTTTTATCAAGCTTCAAGATAGGACTGAAATGCAGTGTCTACTTTTAAATAAGTTAAAAGAGGTTAATAAAACCATGCTGGTAGCCATTAAAACTGCAAAACAGTCCCAGCCTGATATCGCAATTTTTAAATTTCATCCCTCTCACCCTCATACTTTTTTTTTTTAAATCTATTTGGTTTTTATGTGTTGGAAGCCTTGCTAACACAAATCTTCCAATGAAGTGAAATATAGCCATAAATTTATTTTCAACAAGAGCATCTTCATCCCACTTTTCGGCAGCAAAGTAGAAACATAACAAAGGAGAAAGGCCCAGGTTTTCAAGTGGTTAAAAAGATTTTCACTACCATCTTTGTTTTAAACAAAAACTGCTCATGCTTAATTCTGAAAGTTGAACCTATGCAGCATTTTCTCCATATTGCTTTACAATATTATAGCTGTTTATAATATAGAGGTTTAAAGAATTACTGCTGATCATGAGGTATGATACAAAACATAGAAAAAGCCTCTTAAAATGTTATTGTATTTATTATTTTCATAAAGCCAAGGACATGTTCATATATGGGGAGAATGACAGTTTTGCCACAGAAAGATAAGCTTAGACAGAAATATAAACCAAGTGTTTAGAACAGTACCAATTTAAAAAGATATAAGAAAAGCCTGGCAATGATAAAGGTAGATGAGAACAGCAAAATTAGTTGTAAGATGGCTATAATATTTAACAATGGAAGTGCAGAGATACCAAATAATGTGGGAAAAAAACCCAACAAGAACTCTGCTTTACAATACTTATGTAAAACAGGATTGGTCTGTTCAATTTTATAATGCCTAATATTACCTAACTACAATGACAGTCATTATATATAAGAAATACTGTTCTACTAAAATGCAATTACATAATTACAAAGAAAAAGATATTTTAAAAGACATATTTTTGTATCATTAGATATTACAAAGTGTAGAAAACCCTGCAATTTTCATTCGTATCAATATTATAATACTAGAAAAATAAAATTGGCGGCATAGTGGGAAGTGCTGGTATATCTTAGCACAGTATGTGTCAGGCTTGCACACATGCTGCAACAGTGGTGAATGCTTACATCCTAAGTACAATGTGCTTTGCATGTGTAAAATTCCCAGCAAACACACAGAGGAAGGCTACAGTGAATATGCAGAGGTCTGCCATGCTGAGAATGCATTAAGACCTCGGTGCTATCAAACCGGGCTGGCTCACAATATGTGTATATGTGCTGTGAACACTGCTCAATATGCATAATTTGGACATACAGCTACATTTAGCCAAGTCTAAATGTTCAGCGTACCAAGCATTTGATAAATATAAAAGCCTTGTTAGCAACTTGTGTCTGCTATACAGCAACACACTGCTACATGCTTGAGTTTTTATATATGAGTAGGCCTGCTAAGTTCTACTGTATTGGTGATAAGAATTATGCTCAAAAATTTAAAACTAGAAGGTACATATATGTTATTTGTTTAATTAATCATGATGCTAAAAGGCAAATTTTACACTGTGTGTTTGTACTCTTGTCACTTCCACAGCCAACATATTTATATATCTGTTGGTTCGGACTGATTTTCTTAAAATTCTACTTTCTACAGGAACTTAAGTTGTACAAAGTATTCTCTCTGAAATTCAGTCTAGAAATCCATTAATGTTATAAAAGTCTTCCTCAGAGAAATATTTGTTCAAGTACCATTTAAGGAATTGAATGCCTCTTTGCAAGAAATTAAAAATTAATTTCTTAATGGGTTCTGATGTGAAGAGATTCCACAGCAAGATTGGTTTTAGAAAAAAAAAGAAAAAGAAAAAAGAAAATCAAACTAATATGCCCTAGAAAGACAAAACATGAACACAGATGAAAGAAGAAAAATATTAAAAAAATTGTAAATTAACAAACATTATGAATTTGCTTGCTTAGTGTGTATTTTACATTCTTTGTTTTAATAAATCAGCCTTCAACGATGATCTGAGATAGTTCAGAGAGTGAGAAAACTTTTCCCATCAAAATTCATTGCTTTCCAACCTTAAAATTCAGTTTTACATGACTAGTGGCTAAAAAAAAAATCAACTGTAGTCAGAGGAAGAAGTTAGATATCTCAAATAATTGTACTCCCATGGTTTTAATCTACTTTTAGTTTTAGAATCCAATGGATTATACTTCATGTCTTTGTTTTGACATACTTCTGTTATTTATAACGTAGATGAACAAAAATCCCACTTGCAGGGATATTCAGTTTTATTTGAATTTTGAGACCTTTGAGCAAGGCATTTAGTAAGAATCCATGTCACAAAAATTAATAACAGGACTTTATTATAGACCAACCCTATACTTACTTTGGATTAGTTCTGTTGGCTACCTGAAGCAATGTTAGGTAACAGCCAAAGGCACCACAATCAAAGAGGGAATACGCAAGAAATTCCTGTTTTATCTTGGTCTGAGATGTGGAATATCTTCCTTTTTTTTTTTTTATCTCTCTTGTGAAAGGGAGATAAGAGTCCACATATTTACCCTTCCAAAGGAAACTGCAAAGTTAAAAATTTGTTATCATAAAGCATCACTGTATTGAAATTTAATTGTCCCTGATCAAACTGTCTACATACCTGAAGAAATACCCCTGTTCTATCTCCAGACGTAAAGTGTCTCTGGGAGATCTGTGGATCGTTTTAGAAAAGTAGTGAAGACTGATTAAGGCAAGCAATCAGCAAATGCACTCCCATCAACTCCATTTCACAATATCTTTTACTGTTACTTAGCCAGCAAAACTTCCAACTCTAATTCTTAGGACAGTTTTAGGGTAGGAAAGTTCCAGACAGCATTACTGCATTAGAACTGTGCTATCAAGGACCTGCCAAAAGAACAAAATAAAAGGATGCCCTGCATAAACAACAAGGCTTTGGGTTAAGTACCATATATATTACAACTTTTAGGTTTGTCTACTTTCTTTAAATACATTTCCTTAATAAAATGTATAGAGAGAAAATATATTGAAAACCGAGAAAATTCTCTGCTATATAACTGTCCTTGTTAAAAAGTGAGTGAACCACCTACATTTGTACTGCAAAACTATTTGAACATCTGAAATTAAATTAATTTTTAATTAAGTTTGGCACTGATTCTGCAGACCTCTTGACCTAAGTGAGCAATCTATTACATTCAGTGAAAGTAAGTCTTCTTAAAAGTTAAATGCGTATTCAACTTGTTTGTGCATTTGTACAGTGATATAAATAAACTGTAAATGAGGAATAATTTGTATAGTATTTATATTTGTCAGTACAGGGTCTGGAATTATGATGACAGAAATATTTAATCCTGTTCATTCCCTGCATTGCATAGCTTTGGGGACCATATAAAGTGCCTCTTGCTACACCTGGGTGTTTTAAAAATATGAGCATCAATAAGATCATCTCTTAATATAGCTAACTTGAGTTGCAGAGTAAAATCTCCAACTTCCCTGGTTTCACAATCAAACTTCAGTCACTCTGTTAAATGGTTCTGCCAAACTTTCACATCTATGGAAACATATAGCCTCACTGCATTCCTCAAACTAGTGTCAATCCCAGCTGTCAATGAAAGATAGGTTTTCCAGCTGTAAAATACAGTAATAGGACTCCTCATCTAGTGCTCTCAACAGACAAGAATCCTTTCATGGGCAACTCATAAAATCTTGTGAAAAGTTATAAAACTTTTCCACAGGGAACAATCTCCTGCAGATAGGGGGATTGGCAAAATGACCTTAAAAGTTTATGCCATCTAAATTCCTATGACACTTTTTTTGAAGTCAAATGCAAGCAGCTACTTCATTTTCTGCTTTGTTGTTTTAGAGTTAGCTTACTTGAAGCAAATAGAGAAATCACGTAATGACCAAAAGCTCTTTTTCAGTTCTAAAATTAATATACTTATTGCAGGTCATGTGGATTACAGTGTGAAGCCCCCTCCCCCCCCAGTCAATATGAAATTTCTTTAATCGTTAACTTATCGACAGAAAAGGATGAGCAGGTTTTAAGGGGACAGCAAATGTGTTATTTTGCATCTTCAAGACATTTTCATTCTGTTGAGTTGAAGAAGCTCTGCACTTACTCAACTCTCTCTTTTATTCTGCTTAGCAACACAGAACACCTATTCCATTATCTAAGAATAAAGTTGAAATATTACACCTGTAATTTGCAAATAAACAAGGAAAGAGACAAGTACAAAAAACATCTTTCAAAAACTTTGGTTTTCTGAAAGAAGGAACAAAATTATCAAGCAAGTTATTATGCACAGTAATCGGCTGGTTTCTTCCGTATACAAAAGAAAACTATTTCTCAACGAAGCCTGAATATTAAGGGGAATTACTGAATTTGCTTTTCATCGATAAGTGTTTTGGAACTCTGTGTGTGTAAACAGATCTTAAAATATAATTTTCCAAACATATATATATATTAATAAATATGTAATATAGCATGTGTATTCCAGACTTTTGAAAGTAAAAAAAGTTGTAGGCTAAAGGTTCACAAGATTAAATTGTAGAAAAATTATGAAAAAAAGCTAAAGCCACCTTCTTTACTTAATGCACCGAAGAATACCATAATGAAAGTGTAAAAAAACCACTGAATATAAAAAAAAACAGTTATGGACCCCATCAATGTATACAGATATTTTAAGTAAAGATGTCAAGAGGATAGAGCCAGGCTCTTCTTGGTGGTTCCAAGCAATAGGACAAGAGGCAACTGATGCACAGGAAGTTCCACCTGAACATGAGGAAGAATTTTACTGTGTGAGTAACCAAGCACTGGAACAGGTTGCCCAGAGAGATTGTGGAGTCTCCCTCACTGAAGATATTCAAGAACCATCTGGAAACAATCCTGTGCCATATGGTCTGGGATGACCTTGCTTCAGCAGAGAAGTTGGACTAGATGACCCTCTGTGGTCCCTTCCAACCTGACCGATTCTGTGATTCCATAGTTACAAACAGGACACTAATATGCTGATGGAATTACGAAAACTTCTGAGCAGCTGAGTAACCTGTTCTTGTTACAACCTTCTAGTTGTAGTGCAGAGATAACCATGATTAGTTTTAGCGTGGCCAGTTTCTACAAGAAATTACATTACATGGTTTGAAAGGATAGATAACAGGTGTCTCATTTAAAAAAATGTTTCACTATATGTCTACATCTTTAAAATAATGCAGTGTTTGAGCTTGCCCACCAACNAAACAGGACACTAATATGCTGATGTTGGAATTATGAAAACTTCTGAGTAGCTGAGTAACCTGCTCTTGTTACAAACTTCTAGTTGTAGTGCAGAGATAACCATGATTAGTTTTAGTGTGGCCAGTTTCTACAAGAAATTACATTACATGGTTTGAAAGGATAGATAACAGGTGTCTCATTTAAAAAAATGTTTCACTATATGTCTACATCTTTAAAATAATGCAGTGTTTGAGCTTGCCCACCAACAAAAATCTTTCTGGGAAGCAAAATAAAGTATTTGTTAACAGTATAGTTTTTCACAGATAATCCAGTTATTGACACTTTTTTCCTCATATTATATGCTCAAGGTCACCAGTCTGTCTATCTTCTCTGATAAGATACTCAAAACTGGCCTTTTGTTTCTTTTTGTGAATTAAAGAAATTCACAATTAAAAAGGAATGATCCCTCTCTAACAAACTGCACAATTACAAAAACAGGCGTCATTATTCTGGTTTTGTTCATCCCAACATTTTTCGATAAATTACTCCTCTGCAGTTTATTAGAATCACAGAATTACAGAGCAGTTTGAGTTGAATGGGACATTAAAGATCACCTTATCCAACTCTCCTGCCAGGGGCAGGGTCACCTTTCACAAGACAGGTTGCTCAAAATCCCATCCAACCTGGCCTTGAACACTTCAAAGGATGCGACATCTACCACCTGTCTGGGTAATTTGTTCCAGTGCCTCACCAGCCTCACAGGAAAGAATTTATTCCTCATATCTAGTCTAAATCTGCCCTCTTACAGTTTAAAGTCACTTCCCCCTTGTCCGCTTCTGGTCTCTTATAAGCCCATACTGCAAGGCTGCTATAACGTCTTTCAGAAGCTTCTCTTCTCCAGGCTAATCAACACCAACTTTCTCAGCCTGTCCTCATTGGAGAGGTGCTCCAGTTCTCTGATCATCTTTGTGGTCTTCCTCCGGACTCACTAAACATTAATACATATGTTCCAATTAAAAAAAAAAGAGAAGGAAACCAGAGGCACACTTTCTGATCTGGCTACAGTCTGAATACCCATCTGGCTTTCTAGTGAGGTACTAACACATATCTTTCTCTCTATCCACAAACCATGTCACACATAAAGTCCTGGACAGGGTGGTCTTCTAGCATTTCTGAAAATTATTGAAAGTTAAGTGAAACTAAACTGATATAGAAGTATTGCATTGTGATGGAAACATAAAACACCTCAACATCAGAGACTACTAAGGTCATAACACAAATTATACCATTATATTTTTAAAAAAGAATGCTCAGCAATTTTCTATCATATCCTGAACAATAAATAAGAGGTGGTTTGGGTTTTTTTTTTAACAGTTTTTTTTAAAACAGAATCAAAACCTGAGTTTTGGGGAATTTTTATTATAAATTAATAGAATCAACACACCTAAGATATATCTATTATAGATAAATTACAGTCAAGATAATAAAGACTTGCCAGCACTTTAGATAAAACCTGAGATACTGGGGATTAGAGAGATCTATTTAGTTGACTACTAAAGTACACTCATGTTAAAAATGAACAGTGATGATAACCTTGGGAAAGAAATGGGTGATTGTAAGGGCTTTAAGAGCACAGTTGCCTGTCTCAAACACTGACAAGAATAGTTCCACAAAAGGAACTTGCCATAAGATAAGCCACCACAGTGGGAACTTGAGATAAGCAGAGAAAGGAAGAATTTGTGACAGGAAGGTGCTAATTCCAGGCCTGGTGGAGGTGAGGTCTGGTTAGCACATCCTGGTTAATGCATCTGGACAAACATTCCCACTGTGGCAAACTGTTGGAAAGGAAGCAACTGCTCATACACATATCACCAGTCAAACAAAGACCACACCAAGTTATGGGACAAATGGTGTCTGTGACCACGATGGCCACCAAAGCACCCCCAGACTCATTTCTGAGGCCTTCCACCAGAGGACTGCATATGATCCACAGTGTTAAAACTCAGCCCCCTGGGGAGGTACCTGGGTGTTTCCACCGGAACCTGAATATATATTAACACGTTGAACTCTCTGTTTGGTGGGCTTCCCTCACAGATAAGATTGTGACCATCACTTTGACATCTAAATTGCAACAGTCAAATCTTGCAACAGTCAAGCTGGATCCATGGGTGGTGATATCTTTCCTCCCCACTATCTACTCTTATCCTTTCTTTCTCCTTCTTTCTTTTCCTTATACATTAAGAAACAGCTTTATACTTCTGTATTGCTATATTACTATAGATAACAATAATATAGATAGTAGTATAGATAACAACAACCAAACTGGCTTTTTCCATTGCAACCAGTTTGTTCTAAAATATACATATATATAAAAATATATACACATACTGGTCATTTGGTGTCATTTCGCTCTAATCCACCCTAAGGGATCTATTAACAAGAACCTCAGTTACCCTGTCTCAGTGGTGGGTCACAAAAGTGATGACTTATGAAGAAAAAAAGGAGAAAAAATAGATAAAAATATGAAAGATAAAAACTCAGAAAAAAGAAAAATAAGAACACAAAGAAAGTTGAAATATTCACAGGGTGTAAGAGTGGAGAATAAGTGTTTGAAAATTATTAGCTGAAATACATTTGGCACTTAGTGTATTTTTCTTACTACATAATTATTCTTTAATGCACATATATAACGGACAATACTCCCTGGGCCAAAATGTAACCATATGCAAAAAAAGGCTTATGATGTGTGGACCTATGAAAGAGAGATTGGCTATTGAAAAAGCCATTTAGAGAGCTCTGACATGTGGATTCAATAGGATCTGTGACAAATGAGGGGAAACACTTCTCTAACTGCGTATGGTAGCAAAAAAAAGGCCATGTAATCAGCTAGGCATTTATCAACCAGCAGTGTTAACTCCTTTACAATACACTTTTTTAAGAGAATGTTCCAATTCAAGCAAGTACTTTGAAAAGTTGAGTTTCAAAATGATATTTACAATGGAAGAGTTCTCAAAAAATTTTTTCTTTAAATCTTTAAATTAATTCTTTAATCGTGAAAGTGATTATTGCACAGGACACAGAGAAACCCAAAGGACAAGTTTCACAGCTGTAAGAAGCTGCCCAAATTATTTAGATCTGAATTTTGACAATAAACTGAATTTAAATTTCAAACATCCATAAAATATAAGGGTGGGTTTATTTCTTTAATAGATTTATATAGTCTCTATCTTGCCTCAGGCAATGATAGTGGCCAATGATGTGCCTAGAGTAGAGTAGCATAAAAACAGGGCACACAAAGCCAAAGTTCATAGTTCTGCATGGGAAATGGCAACCTACATATTAGGATTTTCCTCTGAGCCACACATAATATCTTCAGATTTTAATACATAGAGAAATATTCTACTTCAATTCTAAATTGTATTTTGCAGCACTAAAAGCACCACAAAAGGCAGATTTTGTATTCTGATGATAAGCTGCCTGCATTTGTTGCACAGTTAACAGTGCTCTTGGTAATTCTTTGCATTGCTCTCAATAAGCACTTGCAAACACCAAGTTTTCTTAAAAAAGCTTACATGTAATTAATTCTAGTCTTCCAAAATTGGTACAAAAACTAAAAACAGAAGACACAGATAAAAAAAATTCACAAAAATAAAACTGAAAAATACACTTAATATTACTAAAGAGCACTCAGAACTAACCAGAATCAAAACTGAAAAGACCTCCATTAGCTAATTCTATGAGCAATTTCTGTGCAGAATATGCCCAGTCGTGAAGGTGAACAAAACTATCCTGCAATTTGAATTGCTACTTCATCTCACCACTTTTCAGCAAGGTAGAAGGTATTTTTCCAGCAGCAGCATGTGGTTCCAACTCCACAGGCAGTTATGCTGTGAGTTTTGGAAACTCCTTTGTGTTGGGATGCTGCTGTTGCTGCTCTGTTGGATTGACACAACAGCTCAAACAGCATTTTATTCTTTTTTCAGACACTGAATTCTCAGGGTGTTCTCTTGTTTATCTTGCTATTTACACATATATATACAGAAAAACAAACAAAGCTGTATATTATTCTCATGCACTATATAAATTTTATATTGCTAAATATCAACTACTATGCCAGGATAGGAAATTAATTATATTTTAATATAATAAAATAATGAAGCAATCTGATTCTTCTGCTGCACTTCAGTTTTCTGCTCATTTGTTTCAATTTTTATGGTAATCTTATATAAATTAAAATTTCAAAATGAAACAGTGACTTCATAAACATATGTTTGTATATTTTTAAGCTGAGGCATAGATGAAAGCACAAAAGATCAGTTGCCACTTCTGACACCTAATTTAAAATAGCATGAAAAATATAGGTCATCCCTGAATATTGCATCAGAGGGCCAGAATAAATATTTGTAAAGCTATCTGCTGTACAGATACCTGGTATAGTTCTCAAATGGCTATGGTGCAAAAAAAATTACATTTTATAAACCACAATACTACGTTATTCAATGAAATGAATCAAATGCTAAAGATACAAAATCAGAATTAGCCTAATTTTCCTTTAGCAATAGATATGTAATCTTGCCAATTTACACAAAAGATTAAATGTCTGCAAAACCAGTCCTTCAGTTCAGCGGTGAACCGGGGAAACCTGAACCTAAGAATTTTGTATGCTAAAGATTCTCTGCAGCTTAAAAAATGTAAGTAATATTTTTTTGTCTCTTGAAAATATAGACCACTCTCCCCCCAAAAAAAAATCAGAAAACCAAAACCACCCAAAGCGAAAACAACCAACAAAAAAAGCCCCAAACCGTAATTTAACCAAGCAAAACAAAACAAAACAAAAATATTAAAACATCCCACCACTCAGTGTCACACTGAGACCTTGGAACCTCCCTGAACATACTCTTTTTTAATGGAAATGCCAACACTGTATATAATACTGCTAACAGATTTTTTTAAATATCATTTATCTTCTCTGCTCCTCTTTTCCATTTCCAAATTGAGCCCTAGAGGCCTAAGATGAGTCTGTTGATCACATTTCTTGTCACATAGCATTTTCAACCTGGTGTGGATTTTCAGACTGACAATATAATTTTGTGGCTCCTGTGTTTTCCTACTTCTGTTTTAATTTATCACTTGAAGTAAGTGCACTTGGTGGATACTTATCAAGTCTCCACTTCCCTGAAGGGTTACAAAATACAATTCCCATGTTTGCTGTTGATGGCCTAAATACAGTACATATGAAACAAGAATGGCCTTCTTAAAGTAGTAGATAGGGTGTCCATATAATAGTGGCTCTAGGGGCTGCATTAGAAGAATAACCAAACAGATTTTACATTAGTGGACTTAGATAATTTCTAAAAGATTTAGTGCAAGGTGTCTAATGATATAATTTATAGCAATATTCAGTGCCTAAATTTCAGCAAAATGTTTTGCTACATGCTATACCTACTTTACAATATTCCATAATTTATTCCTTTTAAAAATATACAATTTGGGAGATTTTTTTAAAAAATCTTTACAACTGCTTGGAAAAAAAACCTCAAAAAACAACCAAATAGTAAAAATATTTTTCCTGTAGGGTTTTGCTATGAAACATGTAACTATTGAAAACATGAAACAGCACATTCCCCAGTGTGTGCAGAAGGACCTATTCAACCTAAATTTAGGATAAGCTGCTGAAGACATTCACTCACTCATTTTGATGTTTTGGTTTGGATTAAGTTAAAAGAATATATAAAGAAATTTCAGCTTCAAATATTGGAACAGCTAAATTCTTTCCTTCTTTAAGGTGAGATTGCTAATGTAGTGAATGTAATTATTTCTGTTTCTTTCTTGAAGTAACTTTGTTTAATTTTCAGTGATTCAAAACTTATGGAAGATGTGGCCAGACATTAGACGACTGTACAAAGAAGAGAGACAGTGAAACATTCAGTAAAAATTACATAGGCTCCCTACATGCCTTCATCTCAAGGTTGAAAATCAAATAATCAATATGAAGTCTTCAGCTTTATATCTTATCTTAGATCTATCTTCAGCAATACTGTGACACAAAGTCAGGGGTATAGAACTAGTTCAATATTGACCCAGATGGAAGAATGACATTTGCTGAATCACGAAGATTAATTTTTGTACCAGCAAATTCTTTGGGAAACACCCTTTACTAATACCCTGTTAATACTACAGTTGTGGACAACAGTCATAAGACATTGCTAATAGCATAAACTAATTTAAAAAATACAAAGGCTTTGCCCTTCAGGATCTTTTCATATTCTGTTCCTCTCTGCTTTTGGCACAGGAGGACCAGTGAATACATAGCAACATCTTTGTTTGCATACAGATGAAGAAATGAAGACTGGTGGGACCAAAATATCTTCTAAAGAGTAGAAAAATAACCTGGATGTACCCCACTGAGAGCAGCTATAATATGTATAAGAAACTACCATTTCCAATAGTTTTTAGAAATCTAGAATATTCTAAATATAATTATTAAACCAGAGAGAGTCACTGCCNATTATATGTTATAATTTTAATTATTACATATAATAATATAGAATATATATAACATATAATATTATAGATGTAATAAAATTAATATAATACATATAATAATATATAATAATTATTATATGTAAAATTTTTTCTTAGTTCCCCTTATTATTTTTTCAGCACATTTGAGTAAATTCATTTTTACATTGCTGTATTCATTGAATATAACTTTTAATCACACTAATAATGAAACTACCACAGAAACATTAGATGCACTATTCAATGCAACTATTTTAGTGACTATGTCAAGACTTTAATTTTGATTTACCTCTTTTGACTCAGGAATTACACACTTGTTCTGGAGATAGAATGATTTAATAACTCTTCTTAAACCCTGTTAATGCTGAGAATCATCTTATAGACTCCAAAACAGCAACGTCCATTTTATTTCAGAAATCTGATTTGCTTAAACTGTGAGGTAACAGACTCACGCTCTCTTATGGTACAATCATGAATCTCTCCTTAAGCTTTCCTCATAATTTTTCATGTCCTTTCTTATTTACTTGGGGTCATTAACACAAGTAGTGTCTCCATTTGACATAATTTTTAATTCTTCTTCCTTGAATACCAATTTGATACAAGAACTTGATATTCTCTGAGTTTAGAGGTGTGCCGGGAGATGAAATCTGCTTATAAGTGCAGAAGAGAAAATTTAGCCTAGTACACTCAAAACTTTAGCCCTCAAACCAAAATAACCAATGTTCTCTAAGATTTTTTTGAGAAAATTTGTGTGCTCATTTTGACAATTTGGAGATTTTTATTACACTTTCAAATTTCTTTTTTATGGTTTACAAAAATCTTGTTACACCTGTGGACAAATTGTGCTCTACCTATTCTTATTTCTGGTTTTCTGATTCTGATTAAACATTGCCTCTTAAGCTGCTTGAGATTGAAATTACTCCTAGTATTCTTTCTTTTACTTCACGTGATCACAATTTAGCACATGTCCTTAAAAGCTCTGGAAAAATCTGTTACCTTAAATATAATGAATAATAAACTTAGTCATGTTACACCATTAAAATGAAATTACTAGAAAGAGCTTTGGTATTTTTTCATATGTCATATTTACATTTACAGTTGTCTTTTAGGGAATCTAGTTTTGTTGTATCAGGATTTGATATATGGAATAGAAACATTACTTAAAAATAAGCTTGGTGGAGTTATCAGTAGTCCCAATCAGAAGGTAAATTAACAGTTACTCTTTTACTTCTTTCAGCCATAGTAATTTCCTGAGTAATTCTTAATAAAAAAATAAGGATTTTTTTTTTCACATCTTTAAAAAGACAATGCTTTCCTAAATTATCTGTGCAGCAGCAGTAAGAGACTGTAAAAAACCACAATAAACCTGATTAAAATACCCCAAAATGTAGAATAATAGAAGTTGCATTGTGTACACCAAATTTCAAAACATACAATGAACAAAATGCCCTTCAAAGGATTTGAAGTAGATTCTGTGCAGAAATTAAAACATGTCCTATTCTCCTCCATTCTTCCTTTCACTCTCTGAAAAAATGTTGATAGTAAAAGATCTATCCTCTGATTAGAAAAAAGCTGTGATACCTCTGCAGGTTCCCTATGGCACAGCCTTACCAAAGCCCATACATGATCCAACATCATTTGCCATCTCTGCAGTATACTTGCTATAATTCTCCTCCTCTGGCTTTTCTTTCAAACTAGATCACACAAAAAATCTTTGAACAAAATAAGAAAAACAAACTATTTTGACTGAGGAAAAATGGCACATAGGTATTAAGTCCTACATAAAATTAATTGCTTTCCTCAGGTCATGTAAAATATTTATTCTGTATATAAAGCTTTTGATTCCTTTTTACTAAATTTTATTTCACCTAATTCTTCAACAATCACTTTTTTACCTCTTAAAAGCACCAAAAATAATGTTTCTGCCAAGTATTTTCAAGATGGTTTTATATTAGATTTCTAGATGAATTTTTCTTTAGAGCATTTATTGATTCTACACAATTAAATTGGGGGAAAATTTTACTCTGACACTGAATGCTTTATTCATACATCTATGTTTTATTATAAAAGCCAACAACAATTTTACCACTAGCACAGAATCTACACCACACTTAATATAAAATTTACTCTTCATTCCAGAAAGTTATAGAAATAAGATTTAAATCTGGCTGAAATAAGCCAACAGTCCTGAATTCTGAGATTTTATAAAGAATTATTTTGAATCTGTATCATGAGTCCTCCAGGACCCATCTCTAACTCAGAGACTGTTTGCTCATTTTAAAACATAAGACATTTTATATAGCTCCTTTTTTCAAGCAAAATATCAAAAAGTTATTGCAGACAACAACACAATATTTTTAAGTAGGCATCTTTATGGCAAGAGAAGAAAATTGCAAAATTAAGAAGAAATTGAGGACATAATTACTATGGTTTATCTAGTAATAAATTTCAGTTCTAACATAAATAATGGGGAAACACTGAAAACAAACTTATGAGTTCCCTTTTGGCACTTTTATCTGATTTATTTTATACAGTTCCTTTGGTTTACAATGTTATTGTATTGCCTTGTGCAAGTTTTTTCCATTGGCTCAGAACCGGTGTGTGTATGCATGTGTGTGTTTATACATGAATGATGTAAACAGACTAAATAGAGTGCATAAACAAGCATGTCCTAACCACCTCTCTCTCTCTCTAATACTATTAAAATTCAGGAAACATGAATTACAAATGGTCATATAAGAGAGAGAAAATCTGACTTGATTCAGTTTGTTTTTCTCCATTATCAGCATTTTGTTTTCATTCTACTTACTTCTTTCCTATCTCTCTAAGCTGAAGTCTCATTGCATACTACAACCATGTGAACACTATTTTATGTTGTGTTGTTGGCAGTCTGTAATTGTTTGAGGAAGGCAGTTACTTGTATTCCATAGCAATGAGGATTACACCAGAGGGCAGGACACATGTGGCTTAATACCAGAAGTAGTCGTGAAATATCAAGTGTGATATAACAATTTCAAACAAAATTCAGGTTCAAAACTTTCAGGAATGTAGGATTAATGAGTTTTCTGATACCAGTTATATTTAACTGTCTCAAAAGCAATGACATAATTTTGGAAAAAAAAAAGTATTTCAATAAAACAGGATAAGATTGCTTGCAATTACACTTAGATTAACATGTCTATGTTGTTCAAGATCATAACACAGAATTGGCCACAAGACTTTTCATAGAAATAAATATGTTCTAGAGGGAGAAAAAGATGAATGCACATAGGTTTTTTTTTCTTGAAAGACGTATTATTTTACATAGATATTTCAGATATACAGGGAACAATAAAAAGCCATATTAATCTCACTAACAAAAATACATTTTCCCTTCAATTTTATGTTACTAGTACAATTAACAGACATGTAATACAGTTATTTTCAGGGGAAAAGGTGAAATCAATAACTATAATCAGATTACTATAGTTTTAAAAACATAACAATTTATATCTTAAGTTCCTTAAGTAACAATTCATTATATCAAGCCCATCACAATGTGTGACTAAAGCACTCTTCCAATTAGCTACTCATAAAATATAAATCTTTCCTTAAAAATGGTAATAAGTATGTTTTGCATCACATTTCTGCATCTTTGTTACAGGCCTGTTTTTACCTGTGTGGGAAATAAACAGCTTTTCCTATGAATTACATCTTTAGATAATTCTTCAATGCATATCTGATGTATTCCATACAATTAAAAGAGGACTTGGAATTAAAAGGACCTGGACCTAGAATTAAAAGTGGACCTGGAAATAGCAAACCTAGCACAGACCAACTAATGTGATGAGCACAACCAAGTGTATGCAAGAAATCAAAAAGAAACACTGTGTTATTGCTGCCCCTCCTTCTAAATGGCAACTTTATAACATTATTTTCCTTCAACAAAGTTATTTTCCTTCAATTTCAATGTTACTTCACTTCAGCTGAAAAAAGCAATATTTCAATACAAAAGCAACCAAGAAATCTGTCTAATTATGTTAGAGGAAGTTAGTTCCTCTGTTTACTCATGAAATACAACCTTAATGACTACTTGCTACTTATAAAATCAGCACAGTGGAGGTTGAAATTATTTGTACAAGTTTTAGAATTACATATTCTATTTTAGAACCTTTTGTGAAACCAAAATAGATGGTCAGGAACCTTTGTAATATACTTTAAAGGGGATTTTAATTTAGTCTAAAAATGTGTTATCAGTATTTACTGATATAATCTATATAGTCACATCAGTCATTTCACCTCACGTTCCCACAATAAAAGAGTAAATGATCCCCAGTGCTGTTAAGGAAAAGAATTCTAGGCTTACCTCACAGACAAGTATCAGTAACTAAACTAAGCAGAAAAAGCACTAACTTTTTTCAAAGTCTTAAAATATATTTCAGTTTAAAAAGAGCCTCTAAATGTTTAAAAGCAAAGAAACTTAAAACACTGAATTAGAATTTATGAAGGAGAAATAGGAACAGGACAGATACTGCTTCTGCCTGAGGTGCAAAGACCACATCAGATGCAAAGGACTAAGAAAGAAAACTGCTGGGTTTTGGATACCTTTAAAGAGAGAATTTTTACAAAGCAGAGGCTTTGCTCTGTTTCCCATAGGTTGTAGGTTTAGAAAAAAGTGGTAGAAGAAGGGAAGAATCATTGTTCCTTATGACAGGCAACAAGGACTTAATATGGCTTCTCATTAGTCCATATCCCACTATGATATCCAAATTTCTTCTCTCCAACTATAATAGCAAATCAAATTGAGGAGTTTCTGGCATCTCCAATTCTATTCACTCAAAATATCTCCTTTAATCCAAGTTTTGACCCCTGTAGATTTTAAAACATGCTATTCTGTCCAAACCTGATGTAGTCTGTAGACCGAAGCAAATATTTCAGAACAGAGAGAGTTTAATTTGAATTTACAGCTCCTTTCTTCATAATAATACTACATGGTAAGACTATGAAGATGTATATATAAAACTATAAGCTATATATAAATTATATACAGAGACATCTCATGCATACCTGTGTATCAGTACAGGATTTAATATGTTTAATGTGCTAAGACAGATGGAGGACAGGGAGGTGATTCCAGAATGGAATTCCTTGGAATGGCTTCTCCAAGGGCAAGTCCTGCCTGACCGATGTAGTGGCTTTCTATGATGAAGTACCTACATCAGTGGATAAGGGAAAGATTACAGATGTCATTTATCTGAATTCCTGTAAAGCCTTTGACAGAGTCCCCCCAACATCCATCTGTCCAAACTGGAGACTGATGGATTTGATGGGCAGACTGTCAGGTGGATGAGGAAAGGCTGAGAGAATTGGAATTGTTCAGCTTGAAAAAGAGAAGGCTTCAGGGTGACCTAATTGCAACCTACCAGTTTCTGAAGGGAATTTACAGAAAAGATGGCGGAAGACTATTTACAAGGGCATGTAGTGACAGGACAAAGGGGAATGGGTTAAAATTGAAAGAGAGTAGGTTTAGATTAGATATTAGGAAAAAATTGTTTACTGTGAGTGTGGTGAGGCACTGAAACAGGTTGCCTAGGGAAGTTGTGGATACCCCATCCCTGTAGGTGTTCAAGGCCAGATTGGATGGGGCTTGAAACAACCCAGTCTAGTTGAAGGTGCCCCTGCCCAGAGCAGGGGGGTTGAAACTAGATGATCTTCAAGGTCCCCTTTGAACCCAAACCAGCACTAGAGCAGCTGTCAGGTTGCGATGCCAGATGAGACCTGTGAGGCTCCTAAAGCAACAAGGTCCAGGGCTGGATTCCCTGCTCACCTTACCTGAGGCTCAAACCACAGGCAGGAGTCTGGGAATGAGATGCTGAGGCAGCACAAACACCCACAATATAGGTTGAAGTGGGATGTTGATTGATAGCACAAGGCCAAAAAGGCCTTTAGAGAAGTCACCAAATGCTACGGAGGAAGGAAAGGTAGCAATATATAACAGAAGTAGAAGAATTCTGTCTAAGTGGAACAGGCAAACTAAGATAGGAGCTGAAGTGGTGGTAACATTCCATTTTGTATGCCAAACCCTCAGCAAACAGAAGAAGCAGATTACAGAAAGCCCTCTGTGGATACTGTTTAAGTTGTGAGGCATAAACATGTGCCTCTCTGTAAGAATGTATATGCAACTTCCTCAAAGTACATGCAGCATATACCTGTACATGTATTCACACAAACATACACATATATGAGATATAGAATCTATGTTGTTCTGTTAGTTTCTAGAAATATTAATATATAAGACCTGAGCAAATCAAGAGACTACGCAAAATTCACAGCATGTTTTAAGACAACTTTTATAATCTCTAGCTGTAAAGAAAGAAAATTAAGATTATTCTATGAAATGGGTTTTATTATCATTATAAGAGAATAGCAACTTATCGACATGTTAGCTATGAGTAAATGTTCGTGTTTCTTGCCTTAAAAATGTCTATAAACCATGACGGAATATTTCACTACTGAATTATAGGTAATATAAAAGGTGCCTTAGAAGTAAAATAAAAACTCATAATCATTGTGTTATTGATTTACTGATTTATGTAGTTAAATACCTTTTTATTCATAATTCAGGCATTATCAAGTTTTTTAACATATATAGTACCACCTGTGCCTTGTCAAAATTAACTAAGCAATCTTTCGTCTTTCAATTTCTAAAGAATGCATATCTGAGCAGACTCACACGAAAACTGACTGTACAAGGCACAAGAGGAACTGCCACACAAACGATGGCACAACAAGTCTTCTGCTGTGTCTTTTACTCTCAGAAATAAATGAAGGTAATTTCAGATTAAGCCCTAGTCTTCACTTTTTAGGAATTTGATGAAATTGATGTTAAAAATCACTCCTAAAGTTTTTTATTTGTTACTATAAACTTTGCCAACACTGTCAGGTTGACAACATAGCTGATGAAACACAATATGCCAAAAGAACTGCAGGTACCTGACTCACTGTGCCATAAAACAGAAATTAGTGAAAGTAAGAATTCTGTTTTAATTATACTTTCAATATATGTATAATGTTAAAACTGATTAAAACTCAGTGGAAAAGGGTGAAGTTTGTGAGACAGAATAGGAATATTACTACAGCAAAAGTTTTATGAGGAGCAGCTGAGGGAGCTGAGGTTGTTTAGCCTGGAGAAAAGTAGGCTGAGAGGAGATCTTATTGCTCTCTACAACTACGTGAGAAGAGGTTGTAGCAAGGGGCGGATGCCAGTCTCTTCTCCCAGGTAACAAGCATCAGAACAAGAGGAAATCACCTCAAGTTGTACCAGGGGAGGTTTAGATTGGATATTAAGAAAAATTTCCTCACTGAAAGAGTGGTCAAGCACTGCAACAGGCTGCCCAGGGAAGTTGTGGAGTGTTCAAAAAACATCTAGATGTGGTGCTTTGAGACATGGTTTCGTGGTGAAGATGTCAATGCTGGGTTACAGTTGGTCCTATGATTTTTTGATTATTATCTTGGCCACAGTGATGAAGTGCAGAGTTTATGATGAGCATACATTAATTTTTGGAATGTAAAGATAAATCAATCTGTATGAACAGTTACTGGATTTTGTATGGTATACAGGGTAGATGGAATGGTATTTTGGCACAGGGTTGAGACTAGTAACCTTTTTTTACCCTTATATGAATATCTGCAAATGGCTGTGATATGGCCAGGGCATGCAGAACTTTCCAGAAGGGCAGGCAGAGAGACCCAAATTAGTCACAGCCAGCTGCCTGCAGCCAGGGCAACTTCAGTCAGTCAAACTCAGGTATTCACTACCCAGTGGGTAACCGTGGGGGAATTTGACAAAGACTCCATGGTGGAAGAGGCCACCAAGGGCTGAGGGTAATGGCCAGAGACAAGGTGGGGGTATTGCTGAGAACTGAGGTCTTAAATCTTGAGAGTTCCTAACAGCCTAACTCCAGGCGTCAAGGGTTTTATCTGAAGGTTTAGTAGACCACAAATCAATTCTTTTACTTAAAAAATATAGGAGAAAACCCTAGGTTTTAGGCTACAGGGCTGTCCCTGTCACAGTGCTGTAAGCAGTCAGGTAGCTGGGGTGCTCTGGCTGACCAGAGCGAGCGCTGTCCTGTAAGCTGACAGGAAACCAGACAGATTTCCACTTGAAGTTTCCTACCTTTCTGCAGAAATGACATGCCTCCTTGAAGTATTTCATTTCTGATGAACGAGTGTACGCATACCAAAAGATGGCACTTCACTGAAAGCTGATTTCTTTAAAATGTAAAATGTCATTTCGAAAGAGTAAAGCATCTGCTGGGCAACAACAAGCATACGAAAAAACCAACTTAAACCTGAAGTTTTTCACTTTCAGCATTAAGACACAACATTTTTATTTTTAATATTAAGGTATTAATGTGGAAGCAAGTTATCCTCACAAGGAATTTCACCCACTGTAAAATCCGTCATTTGATGCAATATGGCTACCGGCACATCATCTGTTTGTAATATCTGTAAAGAAAACCTTAGAAACAGCAATACTCCAACAGATCTTGAACTCTGAGTTTTATTTTTCTTGAGCTGGTGGTTCTTACTTCATTTTGGGACCTTGTCACTGATCTTCAAACTACATAGCTTTGAAGTCACAGCCAGGCTCTAGCCTATTGTCCTTTTAAACAAATTTCCTTGATAAAATGGTGACCTGGTTTGGGTTCAAGGGTAGCTTCGAGTCTGCGGAAACTCCTGTGCTATGTCTCTGTGAGACCGCTCCTGTGAGCAGGGGAGAAAAGCAGGGTGCTATCCCTGGTCAAAGAGAAGTCACACACACACACAGAGTTGGTGGAAAAGGGCGAACTCCTTTATTAGACAAAGGAACAGCTTTTTAAAGGGTTTCTTGTAGAAAGGGCTAGAATCTGGGCGGTATAGGGGTGGTATATGTAAAACTTAGAGATGAGATAGGGTAAAATGCAGGGTAATGGTGAGGGGTGAGTCTTCAAGATAACTGAGGGGGTTATAATTGGCTAAGGGAAGCTACAAATCTCTTTAGCTGACTTATCTCCCAGCTGCTGCTTTTCTCTGCAACAGGAGATACACACAGGGCCAAATAGCTCCTTTTCCTAAACTCTGGCTTCACGATCCCTCCACTGGTCAAAGTTTGTCTCGAGCCCAAATTGAACCCCAACAAAATGGTGTGCTTGTATTTTGGCTACTTGTTCCATAGGATTTCAAAGATCACCACTAGGCTTTGAAACTTTGTGTTCACCATTTATATTTGGAATTTGTTTTTAATGTAATTAACAATGGAATAAGGGGATGTACCTATCTACGCTAGGGTTTTCAGACAGCAGCCACAACTGAGTCCCCGCTAGACATACATTTAAATGGTGAAACAGATGTGCTGTTTAGGTGAGCAAAAGGGTTAATCTGTGTGTAGAAGTTAAAAGTTTTACATCTTTAAAAGACATGAACAAATAAAGGAAAACCCCACCAAGCCTGCCCCAGATACTGTTCTTACTTGTTTCCTGAGTAATGATTGAACTAATGGCCAGTCTGCATTTCTTCTGCAGCCTTGAATTTCTAGAGGATAAAAATAGCCTGGAGAAGAGGAGACTTAGGGGAGACCTTATTATGGTCTTCAACATCATCATGACAGGAAGCAGAGGGGCAGGTACTGATCCCTTCACTCTCGGGACCAGTGACAAGACTAGAAGAAACAGCATGAAATTGGGTCAGGAGAGGTTTAGGCTGGATGTCAGGAAGAAGTTTTTCACCCAGAGGATGGTTAGGCACTGGAACAGGGTCCGCAGGGGAGTGGTCACAGAATCAAGCCTGACAGAGTTCAAGAAGTGTTTGGACAAAAATCTCAGGCACAATTTATTTGACACAATGGATTTCTAGACAACATATTTTTCTAGAATTTACTAATTTTTTTTTTTTTAATTAAGATGGGCAAAGACAAATTTTAAATCTTAGTAATTTTAAATAAAATGTCTTCCTTTCTGGTATATGCCCAAGATATCATAAGATGCAAAAGTTAAAAAAAAAACAAAGTTGGATTTTCTCTGCCACAAAGCTTCTTTTTAGTTTCTTAGATTATTTTTTTTTAACATTAATCATGAAACACATTACATAGAAGACATCTCCTTTTATATAGGTTGGGTTTTTCATTTCAGAATCATTATGATTGAACACATATATAGATACTGTTCCTATCCTTTATTTCTTTTCTTATGAAAGTTTAGTCAACATCCAAATTTACTCCATGTTGCATAAAAGCCTACAAATTCTTTAACATCAAAGAGAATACAAAAAAACCCCCAAACCAACAATCTATCCAGAATTCAGAAGCCTTATCGATAATTTATTCCTGAAACTGGACAAGATACACAAGATAATTGTAAACAAAACTGAAAACATATTCTATAATCATTATTTTCCTGTGTTTTGGAAAAGGACATTATGGCATTCCTCTGACCAACAATATATTCTCACTAACAAGGACAGTACAGCCTTAATGATCTGAAACTCGTTTATCTGGGAGAAATAAGATTCAGTCACACAAATGAATTGTTGATAAACTAGGGTCATTGAGCAAAAGATCCTGCAGAGTCTGTAAGATCCACAGGACAGAAACTCTCTCCTGCAGAGTCTTTCTTCCGAGAAACAAGTAAACTCTGCAGGCTGAAACATTTTTGTACACAATATTTCAAACACAAGAAAACAGATGCACTGAAGCAGTCCCATTGGACACACCAAAGTTTGAGATAATTGCATGTTTTGGTTATCGCAATTATGCAGTTAGATTGTGTTTGGTTTGTTGTTTTGTTTTGGTTTTTTTTTTAATTAGCGCTTCTATTGTAGATTTCGTTTTACATTTCTTTAAGGATTTCTCCTATTTTTTCCCATTTGAAAATTTCTCAATTGTACTAGACTAATAGGCAAAGACCTACAGTAAACTTTATCTTGCAATGCTTTACTCCAAGAGGTAAAAAGAGGTAAGGATCGGTTACAGAGTCAGAATTTTTCTGTATTCCCTATTGACTTCTCTCATTGTTCACAGTTTTTTTTCCAAGGGCAGCAAAATAACAGTTCACATGTGATATCAAGCACAATAGCAGCAGCATCTGGAAATGAATGAAAATGCTCTAGCAACATAAACAGTATATTACATTAGGGTACAATAGAAAGAAATGTTCTATTTTCATAAGAATTATTTTCCTATGATTTCAAATTATTTAGTTTTTAGTGGAAATAGAAGAATTTTCCTCCAGGGGATATCAAAAGGTAGAACCATCTACTATTCTAATACCCTATAATAACCAAGATATGTGAGATTTAACAACTCTGCAGGACTTAAGTTTATATCCTGCTTGGAAATTATAAAGTACAGTTGCAGGCAGCCCTCTCTTTTTCCTGTGGCTCTTATGAAAGAGTTGTGATGTTTATTACATACTGAGCCTTTTTACGACAACACAATGCATTTCTGATATTGTTGATCATACATTTTAAGAATTATGTGTACTGAAAACATAAAGGACATTTTTTCTTTAGATCTAAATGAGTACCTACACACTGTGAAGTGAGAAGAAATAATTAAGGATGTTTTGCTCATGTAGATTAATTAAAAGTGGCTTTAGGTAGCAAATATTTCAATTAAAACAGAAACTGACTGGAAATTTTTGAGCTTTTCCTGGCAAAATCTTTGTTCTTCACAGCTGACCCATTAATTCATATCAATAGAAAAAATCTCAAAAAAAGACACTATTTCTAATATCCTTTTTTTTTTTTTTTTTAATGAATTACAAGATATTAGTGTGCCTCAAAGGAAGCTAAGGTAATCCAGTGTATTTTAGACCTGCCTGAGAACAAGTTCACTGTCCAGCTATCCAGATGCCATCTTAGCTGGTGCAGGGAGCAGGTATGGCTTTGCCCCTACTCGTTCAGACTGTTCATATTCCATTATACAGATGTGGAATCTGTTAGTTAGTTGGTTAGTTAGCCATCCTCTTTATCTTTCTTACTGGACCAGTACGTCAGCTTCTTCGTGGGCACTTGGCACAGGAAGAGATAACAAACGGAAAACAAAGAGTAGTAACCAAGCTGGCAGGCTGGTGCAGCACTCTGGCCAGGAAGGAAGCTGGTAGTCTCAGAAGGGAAGGGCAATTTAGGCATTCTATGCAGATATGTAAAATGATGGTAAGCTGAGAGTTGAACTGAGTAAGGGCAGAAGCTCCGGGGAGGTGGAGCAGACTACACTGACTTGAAATTTGTGGACAGGAATAAATAACTGCTAGGCAAAGGAGGCTAAGGAGGAGCAGAGAACTTTTGCAATGAAGCAAAATTGGCAGTTCCCAATGCATTTAGACAAGTCAGCAGCACTGATTGTCATATGTCCATACATGCACACGCAGACACATACATCTATACTCTAATGACATTTTTCAAAGCCAGAATTTTTTTTTTTTTGTTCGTCTATCATTGGTCTATCAAGGAGGAGCTCGATCTGGTGCATTTTACCTGAAAATCCATAACTGTGTATAACATATGCTAGTACAAAAGTGGCATTAGTTTTACAACAGTTCTTAACACTGATAAGGCTAAATATTGGGAGCAAATGATACTTTTACCATACTGAAGTGTTACATACGTGTTTTTTTTTTTAATTTTGTTTTTTTTTTGTTTTGGTTTGATTTGGTTGGTTGGTTGGTTGGTTTTTGTGTGTGTGTGTGTGTTTGCTTTTTTTTTAATAAGGGGATAAAATAAAAAAAACAAACCTCCTCAGACTCCATTAATTCATTCTGAGTGAATTCTTAGAGAATGCAGGAATGAAGTGCAATGGTTTTGGTAATTGTTTCCTTTTATTTACTTCCAAATATCTGAAAATGAAGAAAATATACTCCCTACTTTTCAGGATATTCAAGCAAAAATACTTCAAAATGGAAAAAATAGTATGACAGTAAAGCTTCACCTCTTTTAATAATGGCAGAACACAAGAAGCTATAAAAAACTGTATACTGAGACAGTACAGACCAGTGCTGTTCAGCAGCAGCTGACTATTTGGGTTGAAATCAGTGGGAGTTATAATGTTTACTTTAATGGATCTATGATTTTACTCCTTTTTCATAGTAGTTGTTTTCTAAATTGCTAGTTGCATTCACTTATCAATTTTCTTTAAGTAGCACAGTATTCGCAACAGCAGCATGTAGTAGCACGAATTGGGTTACCAACACTCTTTTGCTCAGGACTGCATTTGCAGTTAATACAGTAGTGAGACATAATCATGCTGTGGTAGAGTAGAGCTAACAATTTCACCAACATGGCTTCCCTCTGAAAAGGAGTCCTCTAATGTCCTATAGACATACAGCTCTTCTGCTGGCCCAGAATCACTGGGCAGAAGAAGAAAACGATAAATTTCTACCTCAGCTGCATCCAACTACAGTGAGAAGCAAGAGCACTTGGACAGAAAGTCATTAAAGAGTGTCCTAGAAAACATGCCATTAGCAGAACTTGGCTTGTAAGGTTGGATTGGTTTTAAGTAGAAGGGAGCATAGGCACTACACCCCTGACTAAAATATATGCCATTGCTATTTGTAAATATTTTTTACTTGAAGTCTGAACAGTTGTCTTGAAGCAACTCAACATATTTATAACATTTCCCTTTTCCATCACACCTGTTAATTATATTTTCAGTTTATGTCTTACAGTTTACTGGAAATGTCTCTGGATAAAGGGTTTCTTCTGTATTTAAAAAAAAGATAAATGTGTGTACTAAGATAATACATATGGTAAGCAATTTATAGACTCATTTACATTGCAAAAGACCTTTAAGATCACCAAATTCAACTATTAACCCAGCACTGCCAAGTCCACCACTAAAATATGTCCCTAAGCAGCACATCTACATGTCTTGTAAATACCTCTGGAGATGGTACCTCCACCACTTCCCTGGGCAGCCTGTTCCAATGCTTGACAACCCTTTTGGTAAAGAAACTTTCCCTAATACCCAGCCTGAACTTTTCCTGGCACAACATGAGGCCATGTCTTTTGCTCCTATCCCTTGTTACTTGTGAGAAGATACCACCTTGTTACAATCTTCTTACAGCGAGTTGTAAACAGCAATAATGTTCCTCCTGAAACTCCATTTCTTCAAGTTAACCCCAGCTCCCTCAGTGACTCTTCATCACACTTTTGCTTTAGACCCTCCACCAGTTTTGTTGTTGTTCTTTGGAAATGTTCCAGCACACATTTGTGCTGTGAATCACAGCTGTGATTAATTTACAAGTGTCTATATTTGTGCAGATTACTAAGTTTTTCTTTGAAGCGTAAATAGATTGATCAAAACTAAAAAAATTATTACAGTCTTAGGCAAAAGAATGAAGCATAAAGAAGAATCTAATATACAAACCAGGAAATACATTTTGTAGAGCTTCAGATTACGTTATCTAGATGAACTACTAGCATTCCTACAAAGTTTAGTTCTGGCAGAGATTTGCAGTGGTGCTGACAATGCTTTACAAAATTAATTTGCTAGTGCTCTCAAAAACTATTTATTGTAAATGACCTTTACTGCTGAAGACAAAGACAAAGAAAGGACAGGAGGTAAAAATGTGGTAATCAAAACTAAGGTCAAATAAAACCTGCTGAGCATCACACTTTCAAGCCCTTGATAGGCAGCGATAGGCTTTGTAGAGATCAGTATATAACCACATGAATCTATGTATGGGATTAGATGGGACTGATAATTGTTCAAGCATTTGACCTGAAAATTTGTTAAAGCAGATGCTCAAGTAGATTTACATGCAATGAAAGTTTGATGTAAAAAAATCATCATCTCTCTACAGTCTTTCTATGTCATCATAAGAGATATTGAAATTTTCCCTTTTAGCTAGAGGATATGTGCATGTCAACTGTCAACAAACACAAGAACACTGGCACTCAATTCTAAACAAGCTTTCAGTCATTTGCAGTAAGACAATATAATAATATAAGTGCTTATTTTTCCAGCTCATACCTAATAACCTATAAGGTCATTTTCAGTCACAGTTAACCTGGAGTTAATTTTAAAGGATAATATTGAAGTCGAGCTGTCTTCACAATTAACTAGGCATTAAATACAAATGTAGTCTGACATATATTGAGTTGAATATGCACAAATAAACCCTTGAAGGTAAATGAGAACAGACTTAATAAAAATTAAAAGCAAAGTCTCTGTGAAGGTGTACACTCAGCAATGTGCATTATTACATCTCAGCTGCTATTGGAGAGCAGGAAAAATTGCACCAGGTTTGTGTCACTGTGAAGGAGATTCAGTTAGAAGATATTTTTTTGAACTGATACCAATATTTAAGGAATTTTAGCAAATTACTTATCTCTGGGCATAGTTTACAGCAAGTTTTGGTATAGTAATTTATTTTCAGGAACATGTGGGAAAACAGTTTCAGACAATAGTTGGGTATTATCTGGGAGAAAAAGAACACTGTATAGAAAGTCATCCTTTGAGCTATTGTATTTTTTCCAGATCCTCACCAAGAATGGGATGAAACAGGTTAACTGCTCCCTGTGGCTAAAGTAACTTAAACCTAAAGTTCACTATATATGTATTTAACTTTGTAAGAAGTAAGTTTCCCACTGTATTTGCCTTTTCTATTGCCATTACTTAGCAGAAGTGTCAATAGAATCTAGAATCACTAAAAAAGGGGAGAGTCCCCCAAGAAAACAGTTCTTTCTACACTCAGCTAATTATATACATATTGTGCATAAATTTTAATGCAACTATATTATAAAAGAAATTAAACTGAAATTGTCAAATTTTACAAGGCAGGGAATTTTACTTTCATTATATGGTCAGTTATCGCTTATTTTTTACTATTTGCTCTCACATTTTAGTGACTGGATAAAATGCTATTAATAAGATATAACAAAATCTCCCTCATCTGTTTAATCTAACTCCTTATTTCCTGCCTCTCAGAAGAAAAGAAAGTATTTCCTGATCATTAAATTTCATCCATTTTCTCTTTATCCTCTGACATCTGGCTTAGAGGACAATACAGAAAATAGCGTAAGTTATCACAATGCATTAACCGTATATATATCTCATATATATCTATATCTATATATCTTAAGAGAACTTCAGTTTGCCTTAAGCACATTTAATTCAATAAGAGAGTTTTTGAACTATAATAAAAACAAAGCTAACTGAAAAGAGGGGTTTTTTGTTGTTCTTGTTTGGGGGTTATTTGTTTGGTTTTTTGGGGGGTTGTTTGGTTTGTTTGCTTGTTTTGTCTCCAGAAAAATTTTGTTACAAACCCAGTAATCTTTGAAATGTTTTACTTTTCCTTTGATAGTTCTGAAAACAGATTTAGCTTGGTGAGTGAACTTCTGGGTCTAATATAATTATTTTGTGAATTTGTGTGAAAGCTTGCTAGGGTATGGGGGGAAACTGTTTTTAAAGCAGTCTCAACAGGGGAAGCATGAAAGAATGATGAACCTCAGAAATGAGGTTGCTGTGAGGTTTGCAAACTGACTGCAAGAAAACTTTTCTACATTATTTTCTTTCTACTGCAAAAATCTCATACATGCCTCTACTTAGCACATGAAAGAAGGAAAGAAAAAAGAACTTAGGCTGGAGGATTCAAAGCAAAACAATCCTGTAGCTCCGATCACTTGTTTTGTACCCTAGTCTGAAACAGAGGCAGCTTGAAGATTAATGACTGCTGCAAGCTTGAAACCTCTGGGTAGCTTTACTTTTTCCAGTGTTTCCATAGGGTAGTTTCCACTCCACAGTACTTCTAAACCAGGGCTATGCTTGAACACATAACTATGCATTAAGCAAGGGGTGATAGAGTAACATCTCATGTGTTGGACACATCTTGAAATATCTGTTTCTGATGAATCCTAATAGTTTCAGATGCAAATCCATCACTTGAAACAAAAAACAGTAAGAAAGTATGAATACTGCTAACTTGAGGAAGCTGGTAGTATTTTCTAAGTAATATACATAGTGACTGCATTTGTTTCATAGGTTAAAAATTTTGATACACCTTTTTATTTCCAAAACACAATAGCAGATAAGCTAAACATAAGAAAATGCCTTTCATCTGTAATTTGAATTCTACTGTACCCATAGTTCAGTACACCTTACGTCATCAAGGTAATAGTTACAATTTGATAATGACCAAGGGCTTGAATTAGTACTGTGTAACAGTTTTGTCATGGGGAAATCTGATACCAAGTGAAATATTTGCTCTCACAGTCTCTCCTGGTGAGAAATGTAAATGAAAAAGCAGGCAAGAACCATAGCCATGCACAGATTAATGGATCACTTCTACCATTACCTCTACTGAAAATGTTTATCATATGTAACCGTATGTTTTCAAAATTTTCTTAAATTTTCCAAATAGGAAAATCTCCAGAGTGGTTAAACACAGGAAACATGCTGATTCATAATTTTCACAGATAAGAGTACTCTATTTCACTTTTCAAGATAGCTGGCTTCAGACACTGCATTGAGGAATTAAAATGTCATATGGATGATATTGGTGACAATAGCAGGAATAATCTCTCTACTTTCACCCAAATAGTGAATCAGGAGATGATTTACTGTTTCTGGAAAAACACAATAGAACACTGAAAAATCATACAAGAGTCAAGAGTAATTTTAAGATGAATTGAAACAGGACTTCCAAATCTCAGTTTTCATTCAAAGTGGAAATTTAATCTGCATCTCTTATAGTTGTAAGAACTTTGAAAATATAAAAGAGATTGCAATTCATAATAATACATTGCTCCACCTGTAAATATCTAGGGATATTTAACTATAATGCTCCATATATTTCTGTGGTCCTGTAACTGACTTCTGGTTGACATCTAAATATCAGAATGAACTGATCACTTTTAACAGAAACACATTAATATGACTGGTGGATGTATCAGCGTACAACAAGATAGATTCAGAAGTTCAGTTTACTTAATTAAGAATTTAAAGGGTAGTGTGAAAAATAAATAAGACTACATTTTTGCTCCCAAACCCAGAAACTACAGCTAGCAAATTCTAGTTTGGCACAAATACATGACCTTTGAAGCACACAAACCAAGAAGCAAATCTACACTTCCACTCAGATTCTACATCAAACTGTCTTCTAAAATGCAATTAGGATTATATGAAACCAATACAACGTAGGTTAAAGAAATTGCAGAGGCATAAAATAAGTAAAATTATGTATTTTAAGAATACAAAATTACATACAAATTAAAAAGATTAAGGTGTCAGGTAAGAAAATCTCTATTAGGATGCACTATATAAAAAAACCAGATCTGTTGTGATATATAACAATTTCTAGTTGACCACGGGTATGATTAGATAACATATTTTGTATGTAGAAATATAGTAAAAGGCCTTGCTAGAACAAATAAAAAATAAAGTACTTTTCATCCAGAATCATAGTTGAAATACAACAGAGTTTAATTTCATGTATCAGCACTTTTTCTAACAATATAAATGTTATTGAGATTACAATATTATCTTTTCACTTTTTTTTCCCCCAGAGAAGACACTACTGGCAATTGTGAATATATTTCATATGAAATATAATTTGATTTGCTAGCGCACAAGGTCAACTAAATTGATGTCTTGCATCATATAAGTCTAGCAGTTTTTGGGGGGAACATTATGTAGCCACTTATTAAAAACAATAAAGTCTGTTTTAATTTTTTTTTAAAAAATACTATTTAGAGAAATGTCAGAAAGGAAGATAAACTTGTTTATAGATGATAGACATGTGCTAACATGTGAACGATAATTTGAGTAGTCAGTAAATCCCTACTGGCACAAATGTGAGGAGACACTGACCAGAAAAATCTGTCTGGTTTTCAGAACGTGTAACACTTCTCTTAGAGAAATAAAAGGGTCTCTCACTAAAATCTTAGCTGTTACATTACCATTAAATCAGTGCCTGCTAGCAAGCATGTTAAAAGGTTGTTAAAGGTTTTCATCGTAAATACTATTTTTCTGAGAGCTTAAACAACACTAGCAGAAAGGGGCTCTGGGCTAAAGTGTGTTGTATTGCATATCTCTTAGACAGTGTGACTTCAGGCACCTATTTTTAAATTCCTTTACTGAGATAAGTCCTAATCTTGAAAAGCAAAGCTTAAATGAAAGCAATGGGGCAGAATCCTTAAGAATGCTTAAGCACTGGGCACACAAGGTGCAACTTGCAATCTTATCCTCCTTGCTGGGATCTCAGTCAGAACTTGGTTTCTTAAAATCCCTTTAAATAGAATTGATTCTAGACAACTACATTTTTTAAGACATTTTATTTGGATTAATAGGTGATTTCATATATTTCCATGAGAAAACTCTATGAGTATTCCCGCATATGCATTTCTCCATCTTCCTGTTGTAAAAGAACCAGATATACCACTGATAGATGCATCTAATCGAATTATTCCCATTCTCCCCAAGAATAGTTCCAGAACAGCCACTATACTGGTACTTAGAAACATAACCATAATCTACAAACTACATTACCATAATCTACAAGCATAATCTACACTTCCTTTGTGCTGCTAAATAAGCATTAGTACAAATCACATAGAGTATGCCCCCAAAGTGTGAACGAAATACAATAAATTACACTGTTCCTAAAGATTGGTATTTTTTCAACAAGAAATTTAAATGCCATTAATTGTGTCATTAAAATTTTATACTTTTTTGTCACCTCTGGAGACATTCAGAAACAGAATTCATCCTTCACAGGAAAGGAGAAAATAGTATTTGACAGAAATAGTTGAATAGTGTACCATCTATTTAGCACAAACAGAATGAAAGATTTAAACATTGACCAACTCTACATATTAGTAATTTCATATCTACAAGAATTTTGAGTCAACATCTCCCTTTCATTTCAACCATAGCTGTTGGAGTTCACTATCTCTGCAAATAAGGTCATAAGTCCCTAATAGTAACTGGAGGTAAATACTTTGGATCATTATTTATATATAAAAAAAGATTTCTAATGGCATGTTGTGGAATAATTATAACATAGACAGGACTGTTCTTAACTAAGTCTATAAGAAAGAACTAGTAAAAGACTTTCTTAGAGCCTAAGATCAGATCTAAACAGAAAAAAGCTTCATGACAATGACACCTTGTAGTCATAGAACAATAGCAAAAGTAGGATCGAGAATATGCTTCTCTGTTTTACTTAAGGAAACCAAGCCTTCAACATGTTAACTTAAACATTACGTATCTGAGCATAACTAGATCTGATTTTGATCTATTTAAAGTTTAATGCTGCAGTCTCCTCTATACAGAACCAAGATGAAGCTGGATGAATGAATTTTGCCTGAGAAAAGGAGAAAGATATTTTAACAATGGAAAGACATAAAAGATTGTAATACAAAATAGGGCAAAAATTTCATTAACCTTTCACAAGTGGCAACTGCTGAGTTCAATAAGAAGCAATGCTTGTAGTGACGGGCTGGTCTACTTTAATTAAAAACATTGTCTTCCTTATTAATAAATCAATTGAAAAAAAAGAAATTTACAAAAGAAAGTAGGCAAATTCAGTATATAGTGCACAAAATCATTTGTTTTATAATTTTATTTTTCTGAAGTAATCAAAGAAAAGTTTTTTCTAAAATCTAGGGTGGTTCCAAATAGTTTATGATTTTCTCTCTCACAGGGGTATCTATTTAATAACTATTTAAATCTGTTTTATTTCATTTTATCCACTACTCTATTCCAAAAATTTAATTACTTTTAATGTGAAAACATAAATAAGAATACCTAGCATATAGGTAATCTGTAAAGTTCAACAGGAAGAGAAATAATAAACAGGTGTAGAGGTTATGCTCAAGGTCAAATATATTAGCAGAACAAAAGTCAGAAGTTCATAGATTAGCTGAATTCTTATTAATTAGCATTACATTGACATATTTTGTAAAACTACAGGTAAAGATTGCTTGCTGTGTAATAATGTATCCTAATAACTCTCAATGGGAACATCTACTTGAAGGAGAAAGGAAGTGATGAGAATGTGAATGGTAACAAATTATTAGAAAGATAGCATTCACCCATGAGTTGTAAGATAAGTCACAAATGAAACAGCTTGTTGACTATTGAAGTATAAAGTAGTGAGATCTGGAAGGTGTAAATTGAAGCGAAAATAAATTTGCTATTTGAAAAGTTAAATAGCAGATATAAAAAAAGACAGTCTGTCAAAAGACAGACTTTAATATACTGGAGTCCATATTGGCCAAATTAGTATAAACTGTAATACAAAACTCAAGAGTGAACTTTTGCAAAGACCTTTTCTAGGGCCTGTGCTGTTCAACATTCATAAATAATCTGGGAAAAGGGGATGAGAGTTGATGAGAAATGTTCCTGATCAGAGTTACTTGGGTTAGACAGGACAAGGGCAAAGTGTAGAATTTCAGAAATTCTGTGCTCACAAGCCTGAGTGACAGGGAAATACAATGGCAGAATAAATGTAAATACATGTAAAGTGATGCACAGGTGGGGTGAGGGAAGGTGGGAAATTTAAGTGAGCCTGGAGAAGCCAAGTTGAACAACACCTTCTGTACAAAGAGCAGAGTAGGATACTTCTCTTGAAAAGATCTCCAAACAAGGATATAGATGAGGCTCACAAATAATTGGTAGAGTTCAGGGAAAGGACTGTTTACAGCTCAGTAAATCCAGTGGAATGTAGGTTCAAATTAAGATAGAAAAAATCACATTCAGAACAAAAAAGTGTAATTCTTGATATGCAAAATGAACAGGGTAATAGACCTGTGCAACTTGTTACAAAGGTATCTAGTCTAAGATTTCGATAGGTTTATGGTATTAAATTAATGGATTAAACCCCCAGAAAATCTTAATCTTTAGAAACTACATACATCTGATAAAATTTCATCAGCCAAAAGTGCTGGAGTCTGGGGAATCTTGTTCTTTTCTCTAGATATATATTTATAATCAGTGCCCAGAGAAAGGATGTTGTCCAGACAATTCTTATCCTAATTTGATGTGGCCATTCTTGTTTTGCTATGTTTCCCCCAGTCGTTATTTTTATGCAGCTCCCTGAAGTGGGTATGGATGCCTCTGAGGCACCTAATTGTGTTGATGTGTGATACAAAGAAAATACTCTATTCTCAGTTTTGGATTAGTCTTGTAGGAGTAGAAAGGAAGAACAATCATAAAATATAAGTGCTACTGCACTTCATTTGAAATGCTAATATCTTATAAGTGAATCACTAGAAAAGTGTGAACATGGAATCTCTGAAAAGTTAACAAGTCTTCCAATGTGAATTGCCCTTTGCCACTGAAGAATATCTTTTGGCAACAACTGGGATACCAGTGAGATTAAACATACTTCCTGTAAAGCTTTTCAAATGAAACAACATGGCTCATAGCATTGAGTAGTAACACTTCATTTAATATGCACATTAATTATTGCTGAATTATAATGGAGTGCCTAAAAAGATGTATAATGTTCACATTAATACTAAATGAATTCATTATGATCAGTGTAATTACAATGAATACTAACTAAATTAATGGCAGCTAGACATGCTAGAAAAAGTGTTACCCATTTACTTAACATGTCCCAAACAAAAATATATTTTGTTAATGCAGTTGTAAAAGTAGTGTGAATAGTTTGAATAGTAGCGTGAAGCAGTGTTTTTTAGTATCATTGAACAATAAATGATTTTACTGTATGATAGATTTATATATATATATATATATATATATATATATGTATATGCACAGTAAGGAAAACAAGTCAGGGAATAGACTATAAATGCTGGTGTGCCCCAGTTTTTCACTCCAGTATTCATTCTGGAGTGCACTCTAGAGATCAATCGTGTTCCAGGCAAAGCCTGATGTCAGGTGGTATGTTTAGCATGCTTCTGCATTTATATTTCTTGACCTGTTGGCCTAAGCCTTACATAAACTATTCTTGCCGATGGCAAAAGAAATCTGGCTTGGGGATTGTATCTGTAGCCACATGCCAGATGTCTCACGGGCTCTCACAGAGCATTAATTGTGCACCAGTTTTCAAGGAAGAGCACAGTTTTATCCACGAGATAAATTTTTAGCAGATTCAGAAAAATAAAATGTGAAGCCTAATTCAACAGGAGAAATGAAAAGAATTACTTACAGTGCTCTTTTCAATCAATGAAATGCAATTTTGCTGCCATCTGTGAAAGCAAACAAAGCAAAAGAAATAAAATTTCACATAAGTCATAGAATTATAGAAATTTTCTGTAAAAGTTAACAGAGTATAATTAAATGTTATATTACTAATAGGCAACTAAAATATCATTACACTTATTATTACTAGTTTAATTCAATACTCTGATTCAAAGGCAACATCATCAACTGGATTCCTTCTTTTGCATTCACACATCTAATACAGCATAAACTGTAAAAAACATTCATTGCTTTGTCCAAAAAGAAAAATCAGTGGATTAGTAGGGCAAACAAGGATTGAAAATGCTTCCAAACCCTTGACAAAGCATCAAAACACAGCTTGATTCTTTGTTCACACAATAGAAGATACAAAGAAAAAAGTATCATCCTTTAACTTTTCTTGTATTGTATTTCAGAGGAAGATGAACTGTAGCCTTCCGGCAATCGCTAATGCAGTGTTTGTATTCTGTGTTGAGATTATCCACTTGGGTGCTGCACTGAAGCTGCCTGGGCTATTTTGACACTGCATCCAGATGCTCCAATTTTGCTTCAGTGACTCAGAGCAGAGCCAAAATGCCTTAAAGCAATATTCAAAGGGTTAGGTCTTGATGAACAATTAAAGTACTCAGAAGAAGTGTTTCTGAACATCTCTGACTGAAGTGACTTAAGTGGCCTTAGTGTGACATCCAGGCAGGGAATATGTAATAGAAAGATTCAGTTCTATGCTTCAGGTGAATGTGGGTTTTGCCCTATTTTTATAGGAAAAATAAAAACAAAGTGCAAGGACAAAAGAAAAATATTCCATGATTTTAACTGCAGTATACCAGTTCTACAAAGACTGAACAGTTGTCTGCTTTATATAAACCACTTTGAAAGGTCTAGTTAGAAATATTTTATTAAAGTTGCACCTTATTTGAGACCTAAGTAATATACTGGTTGAGCAAGACTTTTTTTCCCCCGCTTTTTCTGTCTTTCTTTTTCATGTTTAAATGAATGGACATCCTGTAAAATCTAAGCATAGTTTCACACAAAGTAAATATCTATGTGCTTCAGTAGCCCAAAAATCAAAACTTATCTAACTCAAGCAATAAGTGTTATTATTTCTACTATTAAATATTTATGGGATTGGAAAATCATTTTGGAAAGTGTCCTTCATTTAACTGGAGATTAACTTCATCAACTAAATACTACAAAAACAAAGAAATACATAAGGCTCCATCACAGGCTCGACTCAACAAGAGAGGCCCTGAAGCAAAAAATTAGAGGCACTTCATCATCTAATGCTTAGACAAATAATAAATTTTTTAAAACTTTCTTACTAATTAAGAACAAAGAATTTTATTTTTATATGTGCTACACATAAATTTATTGTGAAGAAAGCATGCTTTAAGCTATTTCATTTATGATTTCATATTTTTCATTCTTAAGATTTTGCTTGGTACTGACAAAAATAAGCCAGGAAAGGTTCCCATGTTTGCAAGAGTTTCAGTTTGGGATTATTTTAGGTTAGGTTTTTTCACAGTTCCTGAGCACCAATTTTAGTCTTCTCATATGCGATGAAGTAAGAAAACAATTTCAGGTGGCAAGTGTCATTGAAGAAGGTTTTACCTGAACATGTGCAGGATTTAAGCTGGAGGAGATGGATTTGATACGGAATATATACTGTGTACCAGGTGGGAGTTAACTGTGGAAAATCTTGAGAGACACATGCTGAGATAACTGAGGGATGTCCTTAAAGATTTTAAAAACCCCAAACCAAACAAAAAAACCCAAACAACAAAACCCAAACAAACAAAAAAAAAACCAAACCAAACCAACAACAACAACAACAAAAACACTGCAAAAATTCACTTTATGATCCCTCCAGCACTTTTTATTCCTCTGTTTCTCTTAACTTTGCATCTTGTTGCTGCTGCCAGTTAGCTCACATACTGTGCTGATTGGGCAGGACAGGAGAAACATCCCCTAGGTTTGCCTGCCCTGCTGTTTTCATGGTCAGGTTACAAGTTTCATCAAACCCTGTGTGCAGTGTAGAAGTTGTCCATGTACTAAAACTTCATACTTACATTTGCTTGTATCAGTGGATAATCACTTTAATGGTTTATATCTTGGATGCTTGTTTGCATACCACTAAATTTATTTTTTCTCATTTTCTTAAATCCATAAAGTACAAGAAGATTCTTAGATACAAAGCAGAACATGTATAAGAATTAATATTAAAATACTATATTACAATTGTTTATTGGTTATTATTAACCAAGATTAAAACCAAGATTAGAACCTTTCTAGTTAGGTAATGGCACATGACCACTCTTCTCCTTTACTACAACTTTACAGGAAGGGAAAATCATCCACTAAATTAAGACTGTACTTTATTTTGGTTTTTCCTTAAGGTCTTTGGCAATGTAAGAGATAGAGAAAAATGATTCAGATTTCATAAATAGGTGGTGCTGGTTTTGTATTGATCTTTGTGTCTGAATTGAAATAAGCATTCATGTAGCTAGGAAGTTCTACTACACTTTCTTAATATGAGCACACTAGTTTAGTACTGGTTCTTGAATTAAAAAGTCTTAGGAAACATGGAATTATATGCAGCAAGGGTTTCTGTATTATGTATGTATTATGATGCTTTAACAAAAGCGGTATTGAAAGAAGCCAGTCATCTCTCTCCTCTACCCCCTCCCCCCAATTTAACTAAAATTATGCATTTGCTGAAAAATAAAACCATACTTTGCTTTCATTTGGAACTGAAGAAAATATTCAAGAAATATTTAGAAACAAAAAGCATGGAGGAGAATTATCCTTCAACATTCCCAAAAGTAGCATATTTATGCAATCATTAATCTGTATACTTGCCAGAGACATAAGCAACTCTGCAGAAGTTATTTAAACACAAAACTAAAGAACTGGAAAAGAAAGATTAGGTTTACACACTCTTTGTAAATCATTCATGGAAGTAAAGAGAATCTCCCCTCTCTTCACTTATTCAATAGCTCTGCGGTTAGGGCCTCATCTGATATACAATGTGGGACAATCAGGTTCAAGACCTTGTCTGCACATTCTTGAACCCACATTTTCACTTTCCCAAAAGAGATCTTAAACCAGCGAGAAATCTATAATTGGCTTCTCTCAATCCCCATGGAAAAACCTGTTCTGCATGGATTATTTAAATACTGAGTCAAAGAGAGAGAATGACTCTTTGGTCTGGTGGTTAAAGAATTCACTTGGGAGGCACACAGCTAGGTCAAAGTATCAGTTCAAATAGCTCAGGTGAGAGCTTCAGAATATCCACTGGCTTGGTGCTTCCCCTGGAAGGTAAAAATTAACGTATATCTCAGTCAGGGGGAAGGAGTTGAAACCTAGTCTCCTATACATAGGAGTTACTGCTTTAAAAAACATATGGATATTCATCTTTGCAGGGGTAGAGATGAGTGGGTGGAGAGGGGACGACAAAGAAGAGAAACAATTACTATTTCTTTGCTGCTAGTTTTGTGAATCTATTCTCTGTTAAAAATGAAAAAAATTAAGCCATTACAAATTCAGTCTGAATTTTGACAACACTTATATTGACCTCTTTTTTAATTTTTAGCCATCAGTTTATTCGCTAGAAACATATTCAGATATTTAATGCAAAGCCAAATTTTCCTCCATGCAGGCTAGGATTAGACTCACAATTTAAGATTGGATTAAAACTTTTTGCATGTATGAAGCTGCGCTATATATAATGTATATATACACAATAATCCTTGTGGAGCTAGGATTGACTGCCATTTAAGAACTATTTCATGAATCAAACTGTTAGATTCTAGGAAGTGAGAGGGAAATATTAGAGTAGAAGCTCTATTAAGTTAGCATTTCAAATTGTACAGGGTACAGTCATACTTTTTAGCATATGAGAAAGGACAAAACATAACATAACACAAATAGTTCAGTATAGTTCTTCTGGAACTATTAGCTTTCAATTTCTTGTATCATGGTTGTGAGCATTGTATAGTGTTTGTGCAGGATTTTATATTTCATTTATCATACAGTACCTCCAAACACATTTGAGTCTGTTTTATGAGAAAACAAAACATTATATAGAATAACAGAAAAGTAAACCTGAATTCCTGATTACTTGTCATCAGCACTGGCCACAGAACTCATTTCCTTTCCTGAGCAGAATTTGTTTAAATTTGAATAAAGCATAATTAACTTACAGTACTTATTTTTCTTTCACTGTTACTATGTCTCTCCTAAAACCTTCAGCATTCAGAAGCTCCAAGGATATCAGTGACAAGTTAACTGGATGTAAATCTTCCAACAGAAAGTTGGTTTCAAGAGCAAAAGACTGGTGAAATGCTAAACTAGAAATAAAGCATAGATTTGGATAAAGAAACATTTTCAGCTTAATAAAACTACTTTGATAATTTAATTTGCTGAATATATAAATGTTATATATTCAGAATTATTCATTCTTAGGCCACTGCTATACAGTATTATTGCCTGCTGCTCTGCATCTTTACAAAACACACAAAATCACTGCTTAGTTCTTAACAAGAATGTAAGAATATACTGCTGCTTCATACGGGAGTTTATTTCACAATATGGGTACATGCAAAAATAATATAATCTTTTCAAATTTGCCTGCTAATAACAAGTGTAAATTACATTTTTTTCAAACACATTTTTTGCCAACGAGCATGCTTATTTGCATATATTTTACTTCTCATGGGAAGACTAACTTTTTATTATTCCCATGTTAAATTCTCCCTCCAGCATTCCCAAAAAAGGGAAACATATTTTCCAGCTAAAGAAGTTAATGCATTTTTCAATTAAAATTTCTTGGGGGAGGGGGAAGAAAGTTTTAGTGCTGGAAGTTCCTAATTTTCAACCAACTCTAATAAAAAAAAAATCATCTTAAATATAAATTTGCTTTATGAGAATATTTTAGATCTGTAATGGAAAATGAGGAATTCTTGATAAATGGTGTATGCTAATAAAATTTATATTGTTTTTCTCTCAGATATTTTCATGGGCTAACTATTCAATGAAAACCCGTGGGTATTATGGGGAAGTTCATCCTCTTATGACTGACAGATGAAGAAGGTATCAGTATCAATAATAGTGGAAATTGTTATTTGGATTTTACTGGCTATTTTACCAGGCAATTGATAAACATACAGTGGTCTAGAGGTGCTTTCACATACACAATAACATCACAATTTTTAGAATTTTGCTTTTCAACTATATAAAAAATATTTCACAACAGAAAAATATGGCCAAATGGGTTTCAAATACTTTTTTATATATTATGAATTAACTTGTAGGGAAAAAATTTATATATATACATATATAAACCAAAACCCAAAAGAAGTATCTCATTATGTTATTTAGAAATGCTCATAAAATGAAAACACCTTAATTCATTCAATAGATAAGCAAACCAGGAAAAGATTCAGGCTTTGTTAAACAAGTGTAAATTACATAAAAAAAATCAGTTCAGAACTCTGTTAGTTAAATTTACAGATGTAATTTTCCAAAAGCACTGTATGATTTTCCTACCTGCTCACTACTGAATGATAATTCACCTTATGTTAATTGCAGCATCACCAAGAAGAAAGGATTAATGGCAAACTCAATACAAAGCAATGAAGCTTCCCCCATAGAAAAGGAAGTTTATAATTGAATACTCTATGTTCAGGATTGGGCATAAGATTTTATCAGAAATAAAAAAACCCCACACACTAACAAAAATCACTGCAACAACACGTACATGGACTATTTTTAGCAGATATTGTGTTACTTTTGTTGTTTTTAAACTTTGAAATAGAAAAGGAGACAATAAAAATTTATGGCTCAGTATAACAGTATGCAGACTTCTTTTGTTTAGAAATTAGTTCAGAAATCACACAGTAATCCTTTGTGACTAAAAAATAATTAGATAAGAAACCAATTAAGAAGTCAAAGTTAATATAATAAGTAGTTTTGTGGTATGTTACACCATACTCTTATACAAATTTTTTCACTAATTTATACACATTTCACTAATTTATACACACAAAAGAATTACTAAATTGTTCCTGGGTTATTGGTCTCTTAATCTTGCATATTAATTCAGGTAATGTACCACAACAATTAGCTTCTATTCAATTATTCTTATTTATGTAATATAACCTTAAATTTTGTTACTTTTGTTGCTGGGAAAGAGGAAGAAGCCACTGTATTTCTGTTGTCATCTCATTTCCAGTTCTCATGAGGCTCTTTTTTCTTACCAAAGTGAGAACCTTTCACAATCATTAATGCCAGTTTTTATTTCTTTAATTAGGTGTTTCTATCAGGACCTTTTCAGTGAACTTGTCACAATTTAATAAACTTCTGGTTCACTACTCTAGCTGATTGTTTCGGAGTTTGTGCCGAACACATTCCTGATCTGCAAAAAAGCCGCTTTCAAGGTCTTTCATACCCTGCCATAATCCCCTAGTAATTACAAAGGCTCTGTTTGCAACAATAAGCAAGTCTGAGAGGAGTTCTATAGCCCTGCATCACACATCAAATTTTACTTGGACATTTCAGTTAAATGTGCTTCCCATGAGCCCCAAACTTGCATACAAAATCTGTGAGATGCCAAAACACAAGAACTGAAAGATTATGATGAAGGTAACTATGCCTATACAAAACACTGGAAAAAATGAAATACAAAACACACCTTGGATAGAGGCTTTAGTTGGGGACCAGTTAAGTCCTCATTAGAAAAGCAAAGTTGACAGAGCTTAAAAGCACTTATTTTATAGCTGATAACCATTAATCATCTTTACAGATCTTTTTCTCCCCTAGGATTTTAACAGTGCTTTTGAATGTTCCTCTGTAATTACTCATGCTTTTTTTTTGTCTTCTTTACTATTTTGCTTTTTATGGAAAAATGTCTCTTTATGTGAAAGAAAAGACCCTGCCAGATTTTTGACTTAGTTGCAACCATTGTTTTCAGATAGATGACCCATGAGTTATCAGAAGTCACCTTTCCAATTACTGTATATATATGAAGGAGAAAGGTGCAATACATAACCTCTTTGTTTTCTTGTCTTTTTCCTTCTTTGAGTCTTCTATATCTATTGCTTGTTGACCAAGAGCGTACTTGTGGGGGTTTTTTTACACCAAGTTCCATCTCTAACTCAAATCAAAAATTATAAGGGTCCAGAATAAAGTAAACCACTTCAATATACTTGATCTTACACTGGTCTAAAAAGCTTTAGAAAAATCTCAAACTGTTTTATGCAGTTTGCTGTCAATACAACTGGTCTAAACTATGTAAATCATGTTGTGGGATGACAATACTCCAGATTAAAAATGGTCTGATAATGATCCCTACTTTTGAAAGGACATTTATAATGTTAAGATCAATTTTGTTTACAAGGTTGTGATATCAATTTCCAATATATGATGCCTTCTGTTAACTGTTATCTTAAGTTTTCCAGCTTAATATATGCTGTGTTTTTCACTCAATAGAGAATACTCCCTAAAAAGAACTGCGGAAGCCAATATGTATTAGCAAAAATGAGACTAAGGAACTGCGCAAATGATTTTCCACAATGCTTCATCAGTGAGTGATATCTGAGAGAAAATCAAATGAACATTTTATCTCATTTTTTTGTTGACATGTTAAATTTTAACATAGATATCAAACACAGAAATAAGGAGAAAAAAAGACATATCACTAATGTGTTATTTGCTTAATAACAAAATTCTCTGAACAATCATCAGATGTATGGAAATTTCACCTTTACATTTCATCTTTCCCTAAAGGCTATTTAACCCCTATTTCCCAGGAACTCTCTTATCTGTATTACTATAGGCAATTTGCTGATCTGTATATTTCTGTCTCTCCTGATGAAACTTCTTACTTCTTTCAATAACTATTCATATACTCAATGAGCCAGAGACACTAAAATTATTCTATTCCCTGTTTGTTGAAGCAATTTACATGGGAAACTCAAGTTCTAATTACTATGCTAATGAATATTTATATATTGCATAGAAAGAGAAAATACACTAACAAAGGAAATGTCTGAAGGTGTTACAATTAAGGTACTTGCAGGAAAGAAGAGGAGATGCAGGTTCAGGTGAGATTTGCTTTCCCCTTCAACACATGAGCTGATTATTTTAATAGCTTTTCCATTGAATTAAATAGGCCTGATTCACTTCTGTGATTCAGTTAATAAATTAATTCTGGATTTAACGGTTTGTTATTTTCATTAGCAGACTGGGCAATCACAAACCATATGAAGTTCAACAGGGGAAGTGCCAGATTCTGCACCTGGGATGGGGCAACCTCAGATGTACGTACAGACTGGGGAATAAGATTCGGGAAAGCAGTGCCACAGAAAGGGACCTGGGGGTCCTGGTCGATGGCAAGTTGAATATAAGTCAGAAGTGCCCTGGCAGCCAGGAGGGCCAACCCTGTTCTGGGGGGCATCAGGCAAAGCATCACCAGCTGGTTGCTCTGCTCTGCACTGGGGCAGCCTCACCTTGAATATTGTGTGCAGTTTTGGGCACCACAATATAAGAAAGATATTAAGCTCTTAGAGAGTGTCCAAAGGAGAGCAGGGAAGATGGTGAGGAGCCCTGAGGGGAAGCTGTATGAAGAAGGGCTGAGGTCACTTTGTGTGTTCAGCCTGGAGAAGAGACGACTGAGGAGAGACCTCATCGCAGTCTTCAACTTCCTCATGAGGGGAAGAGGAGTGTCAGGCACTGATCTCTTGCTGATCAGTGACAGGACCCAAGAGAATGGCCTGAAGTTGTGTCAGGGGAGGTTTAGGTTGGATGTTAGAAAAAAGGTTCTTCACCCAGAGGGTGACTGGGCTCCCCAGGAAGGTGGTGACAGTACCAAGCCCGACAGAGTTCAAGAAGTGTTTGAACAATATTCCCAGGCACATGGTGTGACTCTTGGGAATGGTCCTGTGTAGGATCAGCAGCTGGACTTACTGAACTTTGTGGGTCCCTTCCAACTCAGCATATTCTGTGATTCTGTGATTCTGTAAATTTACTGCTTTTAAATTACCTATAATCACATATTTATGGGTAATACACTCAACTAGACACACCTTTCAAACTGCTGCAAGTGCAAATAATACAGTTTGAAAGAATTTCACTGTGTTTCTGGAAAGAAGTGTAGGTAAAAGCTACAAAGAAACATGCACATTTTAATTTGATAACCTTATATTTGCAGATGCAACCTTCAGGTTCCATCTCCACTCATAGGCACCATAAATTTATTTTAAAAAAGAAAGATCTCAACAGCCACACATGATGCTTTGTCATCACAAGCAACCTCCTATTCTCTAGCAGCCTGGAAACCAGTGCTAAAGTGCAAAGACATAAGGCACTTTGTAAAGCACTGCTTAATAAATAAAACAAACACAGCACAGGAATATATGGCTGTTTCATTATAGTAGCCTCACCAGAATGCATTATAATAGTTTAGTAGGAATAGGATATGATTCATCAGGGATGACAAAAATTAGGCTTGTATCAGAAAGCATGACTTTTCCTCATAAAGCATGAATGAAAAATTATAAGAGTTAGGGAGTACTCCAAATATATAGAAACAAGGAACGAATATGATTTCCATATGAATAATTAAATGATTGCCCACAGGCTGTATACATCTAATAGTGAAGGTGCATGGCTTTGAGACCATCAATAAAGCAAATATTAGGGACATTTTTTAGCTTTCTTATAATCCCTCTGCTAACAAAGTACCATTTAAAGCCTTGATAAAATTCGTAATGCTCCATGTATCCTAGTCATTGACTACCTGAGGAATGGGTACTTGAAAGAACCAAGAGGACATCAGTAGGCCTTTGGAACTGCTGCTGTGGAGGTAGAAAGGATTAGACAATTGAACCCTTGGCCCGATCTGCCACAAAACTGTTCTGTTGTAGGACTCTTGAAGGTGAACTAACATCAAGTACCAATTGCCACCATGACAGTGCATCACAGGCAGTACTGAACAAATCAAGACTCCATGATCCCCATCCATAAGATGATCCACTAACTGGAGAGCCAATGAGTGGTCAGCAAGGCTCACTCACCCTTCAACAGCCCCATTTATCCTGTATATAAATCTAATGGAGAATGGAGATTGACAGTGGAGGATTGCTGCTTGAATGAAATTATCCCACCTCTGTGCGCTGCTGTGCCAGACATGTTGGACCATCAGTATGAACTGGAGTCCAAGTCTCAACTAAAAAAATATTGGCATAATTCCTTGGCACAGTATTTTGTGTACATGCTTTAAATTTTTTCTGTGTTTAAACAGATATGACTTTCCAAGAATATGTTAACTAAAGGGAAGAAAAGGGCAATTATGGGACAAAAAGGTAAGAAAAAATAGTGTGTATAGCATTGTAGCACCTCTTCATCTGCACCATAAAGATAAAGTTCTCTCCTACAGACTTGCACAGATTTCAGACTGGATATGAAATAAGATATAATCACTAGATATTCCTCAGACACCCACTTTATATTTCACATAACTAAATCCTCTACCCATTAAAATTATGTTGAGGCTTTCAGAAACTCAAATTTTATCAGGATTTCAGACATATCCTAATAGTAAGAACAGAAATTCAATCTATTTAGAAGACTTGATTAATGAACTATATATTTTTCTATAGTACATATAATAAGCCTTGTATCTTAGTGAAATGTCAGAAAAGTAGGTGATACTACATGGGATATGGGAAATTTACTGCAGTTTAATTTATACTGGTACTAGAATATGGAAGTTTGTTTTGTTTTGGTTTGGTTTTTTTCTATTCTTCTAAACTGGTAAAATGGTTGTATGCCCCTATAGTTATTTTTATGGTTTCTCAGAAAAGTATTAACTGTCTGTCACACTAAAAAGGTAAAATCAATGACAAACTGATAATTTTTACCCATTATTGTCTTACTAAAATTCAGAAACTTATCTTTCACAAAAGTTTAATGAATTTTAGTCTTTTCCCTCAAATGCTTAAAAAGTAAAAGAAACAAACCATCCTCCTAAAATTTAAAGATATTAATTTCATTTCCAAGTAGTGTACTAAGTGGTGTCTCTTGTGGTCTAGTTACTGGTAGGAGAGAAAAAGGTCAGGTTCTTACAACTGAAACAGTAATGTATAAAACAAAATAACTGTGTTTATACACACAACATACAAACAAAATCCCTATTGAAGTTATAGTCACATTAAACCTATATAGAGAGACTCCTGCATTTATATGTAAAGATCTGTGTGGAAGAGTTTACAAATTGCTACTTTATTTATTTCTATCAGAGTGTCTGTGATGTTACTTCTAATTTTCTTTGCTCCTGTGAAGCAGCATACTGAACTCTTAAGGGAAAAGAAAACATACAAATGCTATTACAGGACACATTTCTAAGCAGCAGGAAGTCTGTAGTAAGTGTCAGAGATTGATCACAATTTCATTGCACATATAAACAGCCACTACCAGTTGTACTGTGCAAAAGGGTCGTGGTATGTATCATCTATGGCGTACGTTTAACCACCTCAGATTTTCAGAGGGGTAACAGCAAGTTTAAATTACTGAAAACAAGCTGTAATTAATGAAAACTTTTTGATCCAAGTTAATCTGAAAGACCAGAATAAAAATCTAAATCATACTTCTTTCCCAAGGAAATGGAAAGGTGAGCTGAAAATATGAAAACATATATGAATGGTGAAAACTTAGAGCATTTATACAAATGTTAGATACATGCATGTGCACCCCTAACTAGATGCATAAAGAAATGCATGTATGCCATAAATTTCAGACATGCACCATAGAGTTCAAGGGCATGTTTTTAACCATAAAAATGTATGAGCAGGTTGCTAGCAAGTGTTCTGTAAAAGTAATTCATTCATAGAGTGCCAAAATCATATGAAAAATGGAAAATTTCAGAATTTACACTGCAACGATTGTATATAATCTGATTATTTTGTATTCAGTACAGAGATTATTACATTAATAACCACTTTATGAATGAAAGCATTTAATTCACATAAATGAGGTAGACTTCTAAATTATTATAATAAATTCCTTAGTCTGGAGTATCACCATTTCTGAGATCAGCTAGGATTCTTGAACTAAGAAAACGCCACTGCATGGTGCCAGGCTTTCATGAAGTAACTTCTTTGTACAGAAAAGCTTTACAGCAGAAAATAAGGAATTTAGAATAATTATAGAATCTTATTAAGATACTGTGAATCAAAAGTATAATGGCCAGACTTCGCGAACGAAGATCTGTGGAAGGTCTTTGTACGCCTTCCAGCCTGCACATTGGATTTATTTTAGGTGGGACACAGTGCGCGCAGAACTGAGCCCACCCTTTAATCCTAAGGTTCATCTGCCGGGGCCAAGCGAGCTTGGACAGTGGCAGCGAGGTCCTCAGGACGTAGGTGGATTGCCTTACAGGGCTAACGGGCTCCACCTGCCCGGGGAGTTTCCCCGACCGGGAATCGAACCCGGGCCTCGGCAGTTACAGTGCCGTGTCCTTAACCACTAGTCTAGTGAATCAAAAGTATATGGATATAGCAATTCTATTACATTTTCAACAAAACAAAGTCCTTTGAGTCATAGTTTTCTTATCCCTCAACTCATTGGAACGTCTATCTGCATTTGAAAGAAGTATCACATATGCATTGGCTGTTACAAACACATACTTTTGGGACTGTCTCACAAATCATGTGAGAATTTGTCTTTCTTACAGAGTGGCTGTCACTGACAATTACCTTGATGCCTATCCAATATTCAGAATACCACTAAACAACACTTTAATTATGAAAATGCCATATAGTTTTGTTTTATCAAACATTCTCAAGGCTCTAAAGTATTTCTCAAAACATTTGCTAGTGAATTCAGAGATAAGGATATTCATAAAAGAGTTAAACTTGTAAGAAACATCACCTTCGAAAAACTATTTTTCCCTACTGTAGTGAAAAGACAACATAAATTTAATGAAACCAAATATTCAATAGGCAGGTTTTAAAAATGATAGTCTTCTCTGCTTGAAGAATGTTCATAACCCCATTAATATGAATGAAAGTTAACCATGCACAGGAAGAAAAGAACGCATTTACTGTACGTATACTTGTTCTTTGGAATCTTTGAATATTTCATTTTAATAAATATATTTCAGGAAGATGTCTAGTTTATCAGAACAAAGGATTTGGTTTCTGTTTAAAATTACTGAGGCGCAAGATAAGACCAGAAAAGTTCACCCGGCCATGTATATTTTACTGCAAACATGTCATTTTAGACATCTTTCAAAGATGTATCTGGATCTGAAAAGCAATCCTACTGAGGTATTTTTTCCAGTGCTCATTGACATATTCATGTAATGTAAAATCAGTCAAAGCCAAAAAAGCCCTTAAAATACAAACCCAAAACTGAACTAAAAAACCCACAAAAAATGTTAGCTACTTGATATGAAAATATGAGGTTGCTTTATTTTGTTTTTCTAGAACTTCTGTGTTAAGAAAGTTCAGCAACCAAATTTATTTTATAATTATGTAAAAAATTGAAAGTACTACAACAGTATCAACGTATATAGATATAACTCATTCATTCAGGAACTCTTCTATTTGGATAGAGAAGTGACGCCATTAATAAAGAGTAGCTGTAGGTAGGAGCAAGAAAGTAGTGCCAACTTGAAAATTAAAGTTTAGCCTCCTGAAGGGTGACATGGAAGAGACTTACTCTTTCACAAAAGGGGTGACTTTCAAGTCCCAAAACATCTTTCATAATCTAAGGATTACAAAAGCCTCCAAGTAGTTTCAGAATTACATTCATATTAGATACCTTTAAAAATCTCACATAAATGACATAAACGACTGTTTTATCAAAATGGACGTGAAAAAGTCATGCAATATTGGAAGCTGAAAGGAAGAAGGCAAGACTAGAGGTAATCTAGCTGAATCTATCTACACAAAGCAGAGAGAGCTTAGGTCTGGTTGCTCAGGACACCTCATGAGCAAACACTACATTGGTTCTGAAGATCTTCGAGGATAAAATCTTAACAACATCTCTGGAAAGCCTGCTGCAGTGCGTAACCATTCTCACTGTGAAACTGTTTCCCCCTAATTTTTAGTAGAATTGTGCCTTGTTGAAAGCTTTGGTCATTGCCTCTCATCCTTTTAGGGTTCAGAAGATACTCTGAGAACAGTCTGGGTTCATCTTGCCTATATATGGTTATTAGTTAGATGGAGTCAGCAGTAAGAGTCCCCATTTAACATGATCATGCCATGTAAATGAAAAGTGCGAATAAAGATAAATCTATCATTTTAATACACATGTTATGTTTAAAATAAGTATTCAGATATTTTTACATCCAAATCTTTCCTCTAATTGTGATACATTTTGAACACCAAGTCACCCATATCAGCATTTAAAATAATATGCAGAATTTGTAAAATACATATCAGTTGTAATTCTTATGTTAGACAATGAGGATGATACTTAAAGTAAACACATACCAAACTGTCAATCAAAGCAGTAAATAACTTAGAACATTTGCAGTGGGGAAACACCTAAAACTTTGTAGTTATTGTATCAAAGTTTATATAAATTTTTATGTTGCTACTTTCTTTTTAAATATTGCTAGCAGATCAAATCCAAGAATATTTTGGCAGCCTCAAATTACACTTTTCTGACCTTGACATTAGTATTCAACAGCACTGATGAGAGAATGACAGCTTCTCCATCCTACTGGGTGATCTTGCAAGCTTTTACCTTCATGACTATGGAATTTCTGTCAAATATGCTTTCAGCTGAATGATCACATTTTTTGAATTATGAAGTGGCTGAAAACTGTGCTAATTGGGTCCATATTTATGTCACTCAAAGATTAAGTAGCCTTAATACTCTTCAAAGTTAGATACATACCCGTAATTTTACTGCACATTAGCTGTAACATATATTTGACTTGAATGAATCATTTACAACACCTAGAAAACACACATAAAATATTACTGGATGTAGTTTTAATGTATTAAGATTAGAAGGATGAATAACATTTCTAAAGGTAAGGCAAAAAACCAAATAAAACAAAAAACAATTGCAGTGATTAGTAAAAACATCCATCAAATCTTATGTGTAGTGCTATGGAATTTAATAGAATTAGAAATCAGAGAGACAGAAATTACAAACTGCAAAGCAGAGTTCACTTGCAGGGAATCTGGGCTCTGGACAAGACTTACAGTGTTCTTGAGTACACTGAAGATTTATCCCTCTGACAGTCTGATTTAGGCTATTTCTCCTACCTTTAGTGAGCTGCATTACCAGATCTTAGAATTAAGAGTAATGAAGTTCAGTGGGGGAGGATAGAGCTGCGTCATGGATATCTTCAGTCTTTCAAAACTCAGCAATCTACTTCAACTGCTCTGAACCTGAATTGTAAGTATTGCCAAATCCATAGGAACAGTTATATAACAAATTATTCTGTTACATCCATGAATTACATGACCATTGATAACAAAACAAAGTTTCAAAAATATAAAAATGAGCAAATACATAATTTTTGAAATTAGTTGTAGGAATCAGTAGCTAAGCCTTTCTTTAGCTTGTCCCGTCCATTTACCCAGCATTTGGCATAGCCTGCAAAAGTCTTAAAGACAACTTTCCTGCATCAGTTGCTTAACCAATATTAGCTGTTTAGACGAGATATTTAAACACCTTATTCCTTTCATACCTTAAATGGAGTTCCCTATTTTCCCTTCCCCTGGTTTGTGCACAATCCTGGGCTAGAAACTGGAATATTTCATGGTATAGATGACATCAGTGTCATTTCTTTCTTCTTTTATCTTTACAGTTACATATGAATTCTATTACATAGCTTAAGACAGCATGATTTATTTTCCCATACTGTATCTAAAACAAATTTAATCTCTAATGTTGATAGAGACTGAAGAACGTACCATGCTCACTAAAGTGCATGAATTTGTAGAGAGGTAAGGCAAAAAATTAGTCAATTCTGCTTAGTCAACGCAAGACATCTTACTCCAAAACAGTTAAAATTGCCTTTTTGTTGTACTTTTGTGTTTTAGGTTCTTCTATGACTTTTGCTTTACACAGTAAAACAATTTCAATTTTTTTGATCAATTTGGTTTGCCCGTAGAGAGTTATTAGGATGCACACTTGTCCTGTGAACACTTTAAAGTAATGGGTAACTCTGTGGAAATCAATCTTGAGCACCTGATGTTGCATCATATCTATTGCATTCTATGAAGAATAAGGAAGTTGTGTAGGTGGTTTTCCCAATTTTTTCCTTTTTTTTTTTCTTTTTTTTGCATAACTTGTTAGATGATTTTGAATACCTTTGCAGTTTATACCCTAGAAAGTGAAGAAAAAGAGAATTTTCTTATACAAAAATATGCAGCTTATTTCAGCCTGCATCAAAATAGTAGTGCTTTCTTCATTAATTTATTGGTAACATAATCAATCTTATGGACAAAAAAATTAATTAGGGTACAAAAACATATTCAGAAATATGTATTTCTGAAAAAGAAAGCAAACTACTTAGAAAAATCAAATCTTAAAATTTCCTGTTCCAGGCAGGGAGATTTTCCTACATCTAAATTTTTATCTCCATCTCAACAGCATTTCAAGGATAGAATGAGACAGGAAATTTTGTTTGTGGCTTTTAAAAAAAATGAAAGAATTGTGGGAGAAGGCAGAAATAAATGAGATGAAAAATCACCATGGCTCTTCTAGCTTATTTCTAGCACAGTAAATACAACAGTGATCCCACTTGTTCTCTTTCTTTTAAAAGCTTATCACCATTTAATAATTACATTGGGAAACAGGATCCAACAGTACCATTAGGGGTGTAATTTAAAAGTTTAGAAAGGTACTTCTGTTCTCTTGCAAGTAGAAAAGCTGGACACTTTTGGATAGAATACACGAAAACAGCAGGCACAGAAAAGATAGGAAAAGTTACTTGAAGAAGAACCACTGAGGATAATCCAGAGGATAGTTTTGGGGACAGAGACCATCTGCGACTCCTGCATCTTAACAGTGTTATTCAGGATTTTAGGGAGACATATCTAACCACTTGGGAACTAATCTGTGAAATGCTAGCATACATCTACTCTCCTCTTTTACAAAACTGAAGAGGGCTTATTTTCCTGATTTAAAATGGGGGTAACTTCTAGTAGAATCCAGATAGGATCCATATTCTATTTCCCTGGAGAGCTCCATATCCAGGTTTTCAGCTGGTTAGGGACAGATTTATGTATAATTGAGAAAAAGAAGATGAAAAGGCCTACTAAAATCTCAGTAAAATGTGCCACTGGATGACACTGCTTCCCCAAGACAACCAGCCTTCCCTAGTATTTCAAGAGTCACTATACCAGCACGAATGAAAACTCTGAAGACATCTCATGTTCCATTGGCCATAGAAAATCCCAGCATGGAGTATGAACACTCTTTATTGTAACACAGTTAAGTAGCCCACAGCTCAGAATCTATGAATCCACAGAAAGTACCTGATTGTAAAGAATAATCACAGAATTACGGAATGGGTGAGGCAGGAAGGGACTACAGTGGGTTATTTGGTCCAATCTCCCTGCTCAAATAGGGTCATCCTAGATCACATGGCCCAAGACTGTATCCAGATGATTCTTGAATATCTCCAGTGGGAGAGACTCCACAAACTCTCTGGGCAATCTGTTCCAGTGCTCGGTCACCTGCACAGTAATGAAGTTCTTCCACATGTTCAGGTGGAACTTCCTATGCATCAGTTCTTATAATACTAATTGTCAGGTAACAGCAATCCAGGGTTTTCAATACATAAACAGTGGATTTAGATTCCTGTAGTCCACCTAAACTCTTGTTGTCACTAAAGCTCTAAAGGTTAATTCTGTATAGCTCACTTTAATTAATGATATGTTCTTCCTATCACAGACACATCTTCTGTACAATCAGCAGCTTTCAGCTTTTTCTGTATTATCTCTGTAAGACAGCTTGATAACTTGATAATTTGTTAATGACATAATTACTTCTTATAAATCTATCAAGTCTAGTAACCTCTAATTGTTACTCTCTGCAGCTGATTTTTGAAACTGAACTCAAGAGATTATATTGATTATTGGAAAAGAGCCAGATGCTCCCATTGAAACTGAGGGTAGAAAAAGTCACTGATGAAAACCTAACTCATCTAATAAAATATTAGTAGATTATTTTATAGAGAGTCTTTTGAACAATGATTCTAAAATCAAATTTTCACTGAAATGTAAACAACGTTCTAAAATATTTGCAGATGTGTCATAAACCTGAAGTTAATTAGCTTTGTGGTTTTATTGTGATTTTTTCTTTTAAGCTAAACACATAATTAAGAAGAAAACAGCAAAAATATCCACTAAAATTTTGCAAAACATTTGAAACAGGTTTGCTTATGCAAAGGAAACTGGCTTTTTCTTGTAGCAGCTGGCTACTTACTTTGCTAATAGGATAGAGTATCAATGTGCCTCACTCCAATTCATGTATCATATACTACTGTGCTACATTTAGCTTAAGTCCAGACACAGTAGGATTTGACATTATGAACTACAGCTAATGATGGTTTCCCTCACAATCCATTCTCCTTTTCAGTGGTATAAATTATTAGTTCAAAATCTTATTATTGGTAGCCTTTAGAATAAAATCACATGGCAATTACTGCTGCATTCAATGGTTTGCTTTAAAAAAAAAAACAAACAAAAAGCCCCCAAACCAAAACAAACAAAAAACTCCCACACCAAACTGACAGACATTTATGAGTAGCAGCAACTTCATTTTGAAGTAAAATAACAGATGCTGACAAAGTTTAATAGTAAAAGTTGATATATCTAAATTTTGGAGCAAGATCCTTCTAGAGTTGATACAACCAGAATTTGTATAAACAGAAACAAAGGTTGTTTTCTTTTAAAACACTTGAACTCAAATTACTGTATAGCTGTGTTGCTAAAAGAAAGGGAGACTATAAATCTTGGTTCACAATGTAGTTTTGTCTCCATATAATGTATCTAAAAAATTATTCACAAATATTTAAAGGAATTTGATTCCAAACAGCATTTTGGCAAAGAAAATACCACTGAGATTTCAAGTGCTTACAGAGATACTGACCTAGGGATTTTTCAGCAAACCTAAGTTTGCTATTCACATAAAGTTACTTTAAATGCACCATTGTGGAACAAAACCTAATATGGCCTAAAAAGAACTTAATACATCCTACTTCTCATTAGTATCTTGCTAGGTTTCTGAGGGAGAAAATTTAATTTGAAATATTTTTATCAGTTTTTGAAATGAATAGTTGCAAGGCTGTGGTAAGTGTTGACTATGAATATTGTCTGAACAACAAACAAGTGACAAAATGAAGGGAAGGAATATGAACTTAGAACCTAGTATGTCAAAAGTAACTTTGAACCTGTGATACAGTCTCCAAGTAAAAACATTTCCTACTCATTAGCTCGTAAAGGCTCTTTACTTAACCTAGAAATTTTTCATCCTCTTAACTTCTAATTCTTTACAGAATAAATCTGGATTCTTAATCATGCACTCGGATAGTACCAGGTGTATAATATCAGCTATAGCAGAACCTACTTAAACAGTTNGAATATGAACTTAGAACCTAGTATGTCAAAAGTAACTTTGAACCTGTGATACAGTCTCCAAGTAAAAACATTTCCTACTCATTAGTTCGTAAAGGCTCTTTACTTAACCTGGAAATTTTTCATCCTCTTAACTTCTAATTCTTTACAGAATAAATCTGGATTCTTAATCATGCACTCGGATAGTACCAGGTGTATAATATCAGCTATAGCAGAACCTACTTAAACTGGATGTGTCTTTAAGTGCTTTTAAAAAAAGCAATATTGTTTATGTTTACATATTGTAAAGTTATTTCCTAAAAAGTTTGAACTAAAAAAATCATCCAGAACTTGAGAATATATTTATGAAAAGGTAAAAAAAATACCCTAATGTTAGCTTATAATGCTAACAAGTGACTTAAAGCACAAACTGTAGAATTTACTCCACACTTCCTGCACTAATACCAAGTCTTCTAGGAAAATCAAAATAACACTTATTATCTGCTAGAGTAGATCTGTCTTTAAAACAATGTTACATATCTCCACATGACTGTTAAACCAATATATTTTGTCAGTGTAGCCAAATATTACATTGCCTCCTGAACCAAAATCATGACCTAAAAATTAGTCTTCATACTGTTAGCTCTAACTGACACTGTTTTCCTATGCAGTGACTTCAACATATTGTCCTTCCATCCTAGGCATATCTCTTTGCCTTACTTATACCTTATTCTTAATAACAACGACCTTTCCTCAAATTTTAATAGAAATAAAGACAATGATACAGCAAAATTTTGCTGCTCTAATGAGCTCTGAACTGTGTCTTAGGCTTGTCAAACAGCAGCTGCTGCCCTTAATATCTCAGCATTTGACATCCCCTCGAAAATTCTTTACATTTACAGAGAATATGAGCCAAATACAAATTTCTTACAGCTCAATGGAGTTTGGAGCTGCTTTTACTGGGTTTTATGAACCCACAACAAAAACCCCCACCCAATTATACTCAAAGATTTACAGAATAAACTTAATTTTACTTTATGTCTACACAAAAGACAGGATGGTATTTCCTGATGGGTTCTTGATTATGCAGGAGGAACATCTTTTTTGAAGTTGAAGACAAATATATATAAACACTAATCTTTATTCCAATCAAGTAAATAAATGTATATATCACAAATCCTGTACTGCCATCTCCTTGACTACTATGCTAGGAGTCCTAGGCATTGTACTCTCTTGACAATATACAATGAAGTATGTGGTTTTATCTCTTAACTGATTCTGAGAATATCAGGGAAGTTAAAAAACAAACCCAGCTTTTTTTTTTTTTCTGTTCATAAAATCAAAAAGAAGTAAATTTAACTTGTACTACAGAAAACCTTTTTAATGAAACTGAAGGAAAACCTCATGAGTACCAGCACATTGTCTTAATCATGGAATAGCAATAAAATAATGTTTTAGAGGAGGAAGAGTTTCTTCCATGAGCAAACAATCCTTCATCCGTGCCTTCAGACCTTGACATTCCAATATGTCTATTGACAATAGAAATAATTGTGGGATCCCTGCAGTGACATAAAGAAACAAAGTTCGTATTTCTCATGCACTCAAGCTGCTCTTCATTTCAGTCATTTCTTCCTGACTACAGTTGCCTCCAGAGTCTGCTAGACTCTTCTTAGGCTAATGAGCCTAAGTCCAGCTGTTCTTTACAAAGCATCTACCTTTCCACTTCATTCCACCAAAAGGCCTAGAAAAACCAATCATGTTTTTTTCCCAATTATTAGAAAAAACTTTCAGTTTTTGTTTAAATGCTTGCAATCACTTGGTTCCCTCCCAATTTAATTACTGGTCCAAGGTTTTCATAAGCAAAAGTTGTCACTGATATAAAATGAAGTGAGTAGTGATCTGTTAATTCAGCAACACTTCAAAATGACTGAACATGAATAAAATGGTAAATTATAATTACATTCCTAAGAGAGGAATATATATGAAATCCATATTAATACCACATTAGTTCATCATGACTAACATTATTATAGCTAATACTAAATGATAAAATAATGACTACCTACTTAAAGAATTAGCATTTCTAATCTTCCTTCTAAAAGGAATATAATTAAGCTTCTCTAGAAAGAATGTAAAGATTTTCCTTTTTAAGTGATTCTTTGGCACAAACTATGGTTTCAGCTGACTTAGCATTCATAACCTCATGTAGGGTTTCCTGAGGTAAACAGCATAGCCAGATGTGCAAGAGATTAAATTGTTGAAATTTTGAAGAAAAAAATGTGGTTTATTTTTAATTTAGAAAAAGATATTTGCACTCCATTCTATCATTTAGGAAATAATATTGAATATGAGAAAAATAGCTGTGTACATATGATTTAGCTTTTAAGCAAATCAGATTAAGCATTTTTCATGGTCTTCATTTCTCCCATGTACAATACAGTGTAGAGTAATAACATTTGTCCTATTTCTGTGTCTAAACATTCTAATAAACCCCAAAGAAACTGAAGAACAGTTAAGACAGAAATTAAACAAACACATGAAAGACAGAGGCCAACAGACACATGTGGGGATACTGGCCTTCCACATATTTAAAATTTTAGGTTTGCTTTCAAAATTACTTCTGCAGAAAGATGAAAGTGAATGCAGGATTTTTTGAGCCCTAAGGCCAGTGATTCATCATTAAATTTGCTTTCTATAATGTTTACATGTTTTACATCACAGAATTGAGTCTCATGCGAGTGATGGCTTTAGCGGAGATTTTTATAGTAATAACCTATGACTAAAATGAAACTTGTTTAAAAGAGAAGGGGAAATGTAGAAAAGCTACATGACTTTCAATTAAAAAGGCCTGACTCAGAGATGGCTTTCATAGAAGGAAAGTCTGGGAGACTATAATTTTGTGTAATTTCTGAGGGACTTAGTAGAGTGACTAAGAAGACAGAAAACATGAAAATAAAAGGTAAGTTTAAAATTAGGTGCAACCTTTGTCTGAGAAAATTGTTAATCTACAAATTAAAAATGACAACAATGATCAACCTGCCAATATGACAACCAGCAGTTTCAACAAGTTTATTTTCCATGCTAAATAGATATGTCTTTAAATTGTTAAAAGAAAAAAATATTTGAGCCTTGCACACCAGTTAATGATTGTGATTTGCTACGTCTTTATATGATATATTACTTGTCATGACATATTTGGGTCAGAAACATTGAGGAACACAGGCTGCTTTGGTAAACAATTTAAACTAATCCAGTCTTTAAAGCTCCACATGAGTTACAGTATTTGAGAGAGGAATTTACAGCATGGTTGAATCATTCCTGAACACAGGTGCCCTTTCAAGTCAATTGTCACTACACAAACAGGTTAGGTATGGAGCTTCTGTGATCAGTCTCTATGACTTGCTTTTTTTCTGTGCAGTGTCAGGAACAAAGATAGGATCAGCATGTGAATTGGTCACCTTCATCTGAAGCCAAGGAAGCTTCAGACTCCCAAGTCAAGAAGCTTGTTTCTTACAAGGACCTCACATTTGAACTGGAGAACTACTTATTTATCTAGAACACTCTAAAACAATGGAGTGTTAAAAGCTTTCTACTAAAGGGAAAAGACTTACTTTACAAGAAAAATGCAATTAATTACATTCAAATTAACATAGATTTTATACATATATGTCTATATATGAATATTAAAATCTGATATGTTATGATCCTCAGTCAAACCTATTTCCTGTTTAAACAGGGAATCAAATAAATGTTAAAAAATTGGAAAAAGTATTTTAATAAGTAGTTTTGTATTTCTTGCAAAAGTTTAATATGGCGGAAAAAAGATGGACAAACAGAGAGGACATTTATATTTGCACAAAGAGATGCTCTCAAGCCAATGTGTAATCTATAGCTCTTGACACATTTTCAGTCTTGTGAACAGTGACAAACTCTTAGGTGGAGAAACATGGGAAATTTTTATCAAATTGCCTTGACTCTGCTAGTTTACTTGAATCACCATTTAAATGAAAGTCTTTCATTTTCAAATGAAAGCAAGTGCTTTTGAAGCACATAAACTGCTGTCAAGAATTCCAGGAGATATACTGGGAACTGGAATGAACCTTCCCACACATAACCCATAACAAATTCACATTCCCTTGTTAATTAGAAGGTGCAAACAGAAAGGTTTGCTCTGCCTTCTCCAGAAGAATTAATGCCAGCTCACTAGGAGTCAAGGACCTTGAAAGGGTAACCCATTCCTCTTCCACACTGCCAGAGTTCTGCTGGGGGCTCAGACCCATATGTCAGCCTTACTGGGGCCTGATGAGTTATAGTTTAGTGCATTCTGGTTTCAGAAGCTGTAGCATTAATACTACTAATCTTATCCAGGCTTTACTAGGAAAGTTGAATGGCCTTGAAAACTGTTGTGCTCTTAGATCAGTGATACTCCCAGCATGTACTTTATGTCAACATTCACTTCACAAAGTTGGCAATTATCAGTTACAAAGTTGTATTTTATTGTGAATCTATTCTATTGTATTAACTATACTAAAATAGTATGCCTATCTATCTAGCTACTATACTAAAGTACTATTTTTTTAGTACTTTCACTTCAATAACTAAAAATACCCAAGTCATAAATAAGATAATAAACATTAATGCAGTGTTTAATTATTTGAAATACAGGTGCTAAAATAATTTTAGAAAACAAAAGGATAGACACAAATGTTTATACTGATAATTGTATTTTCTGTTCCATCTTTCACAATTAATCAGTTGTGAATCAAAAGAATTGCAGAACACAGTGCAAAAAATAGAATAGAAAGTTTTTGGAGTCTTTTTCCTTTGGCTATTTTCTCCCATCTTAAGAATAAATCAATAATCATTTAACTTTTTCTCACCTTCAATTAAGACAAAAGTTGCCTTGACTCTGCTAGTTTACTTGAATCACGATTTAAATGAAAGTCTTTCATTTTCAGTAGGTTGTTCACTTACTGTAATAACTAAATGCTCAGAGCTATTGGCTTTGTATCACAGATACCTGAGATCTTAGAATGAGGGTCTCAAGTTCTCGCTAGGTTGTGCTTAAAGCCTATATACAAATACAGCCTTTGTGAACCCAGCTGCAAAGTAGTTTGCATATACTTCAACTACGCATGTCCAAAAAAACTGGAAAAAAGATGAAAGAAAACACAAATACATAAAGCTAAAATGGTCAAAAGCAAATGAGAAGTCAGTTTATGCAGAGTATGGGATAATAAATGAAAGAAACCAATTTTTGAGCTGTTAAAATGTTGAAAGGAGCCTGTAATGTAGCAATATAACAGCACCAGTGGGAAAACTGTAATTCTACCTTTGTACAGTACTGTGGAATTAGAAGACAGAATGAACTACTACTAAAGAGATGAGTTCTGATTAAATTAATTTACTCACAGACAGTCCATATTGCTCTCTCATCCACAAAATTGTACAAGTACAGGCTCATTAAGGATTGACAAAAATGGCTGTGAAAAAAATGTAAATGGAAAAGATCCTCAAACCTACATTGATGATAATCACTTATAAAATCTTTTCCTCTTCCTAGCATATCTCAAAGACAAAAGGAATCACAGAGCTTCAGAATGACAAACATTAATCAGACTCTCTAATGGAACTCTTAACAAGAAAGAACAAGTGCTAACTATTCTCAAATGTCATGGACAAGTCAGGTAGCATTATACATATAATGGATGTTTATAGTATACTCACAAGAGATTACAAAGATATTTAAGTGTAATTTTTTTCTCTGTTCCTTGTATTTACTGATGGTAGCTAAAGAGTTAATCAATTCTGTTTGTCAGTAGTTACTCCGTGTAAATGTGTTAGCAAATAATGAAAAGAGCAAAAGAAATGAGTATTTTAGTTTAGCCATAAGCAGAAGGGATTTTTCCAGCCAAAAGCAAAAAATCCTTATGAAATTTGTACAAAGATCCAGTGAATAAACAGACAATTTGGTAATAAAGGCAAAAAAACTACATATGAGGTGCAAGTTAGTTCCGCCAATGAAAGTGCTCAAAATCTGACTGAAGACAGAAATCTTGCAAACAATTGTATTCTTTCTAATTGACTGAACCAAATATCTATAAAATGGACCATCTCTGAACTTGGACTCAGATCCTCAAACATATGTGTGTAGGAGTTGGGTGACTAAATACCTTCCAGGAGCAGCCTCCATGTGCAATATCTAAATAAAAGTGGAAGGGGAAGGTTGATTTGTTTTTCACAGATCTGTCATCACTTTACTCCCAACTGGCTGCATAGCAAAGTATATGAGACTTCCCTATTTACAGACCCTTCAAGTTTATTCAAATATGATGATTACTGCTCTATCAGCTGTCAGAAAGTAAAATAACTAGAGGAGACCTATTTGCTTTTTAAAAATAGTTTTCTTTTAAGAAGAATGTACAAACTGTGTTTTACATCCTTGAGATTAGAAACAATGAACAAAAAAAAAAAAAAAAAGAAAGCATACTTTTAAATGCATTACTGCTGCAAGGAAAAAAAACATCTACAAGAACTGTGGCTACTAATATTAAGTTGAGGGCACTAGCTGGACCAGAGCAATGCCTGCAGTACAATTAAGACTTTTGTTCTTTTGGTATAATTTGTATTGATCATTTAAGCTGAAATAAAGAAAAAAGGCCACAAGTAAAAAAGAAGGAAAAAAACAATCAACAAAACAGCTAATGCAGGAAACAACAGTTGGAAGGAAGAAACAAACTTTCAGTGCAGATTTGCTTCTTGTCATTTTGATGGTTAGGAATGAAACAACAATAAAGCTTGCAGTGTTAATTATTGACTCTTCTTCAGAGGTAGTCACAGTGAACTTTAAATTATAAATGTCTGTATAATTTGAACGAGGAGATGAATAAGGGGTTTGCAGAGGATGTTAAAAAAAAGATGCAGCACTTTGGCAAGCAAAACAGCTAAGGATGCTCTATTTGATCAAAGTAGGGAAAACACTTATGCCAAACTGTCTGCTTTGTTTATAGTCATTGCCATTCTCTCACATCATCTGCCTTCTTGAATTATTGTGCTGTCTACATTTTTTATTTACTGTTGAATGATCAGTGAATCAGCATCCAGTGTATTTTTCTATGACAGATTTATTTAAATCTATTGAATTGACTAATATTTTCCTTAGAGCAACTCCTGTAATCTCTTTATGAATGCTAGTTCCTTTACTCAACCAGAAGTGGACAGCATATAAAGAATAACCAAAGTGTGAGATATGAAAAGGATTGTGAGAATTCCATGTCAAAATGATCACAACCCACTGGTATTATGCTGCAAAAAAAAAATCTGTATTTTTCTCTTTTTGGCAAAGGAGAAATAACTTTTTCATGACATAATAAATTCATTAACCTTTTTGACCTCATCTTTCCCACCTTAAGTTAGATGTAGCATCAAAGAGAAGAACATATGTTTGACGGCCATATTTTCAAATTGATCTTGTTACCAGTCATAGTTATTACATTAGCAGTTTAAAATTTATTGCTTGAGCACCACCTCGTGGAAATGGCTATAATTGCGAAATGTTCCTCCAATTTACCCATATGCACACATATGATCTAAAAAGGCAACAGTGATATGTAGGCAGATAGCAAATTGTTATAATAATTTTAAATAACACTGATATAATCAATATTAATGTAAATATTTAGTTAAAACCAGCAACGTTCGTCTGAATCTATTTTAAATACATGATTATACATTTTAAGTCATTCTTTTGTGAAAAATTTTCTGCTCTAAAGGACCGTACTACTTACTAATTTTTCAGATAATCCTAATTACTCTAGCGAAATACATTTCACAGAGTAATTTTGTCATGTTGATTGCACACATCAATATGCTATGTTATTAGAGATAACTAGTCAGTCTTCCCTTGTTATTTTGACAATAGCCCCTGAACATTTAAGATAAGGATAACTAACAAATTCTAACATATTCCAGATTTTTTTTTGTTTTTATTTTTTTCCTTTTATTCATTGTTTAAAATATTTGGACCTCAAACAGTCCAGAATTTACTACTGAAACAACTGGGTCACCTGTTCACAGCACACTAAGGCAATGGCACATCCGGGATAAAGCACTTTTTAAAGCTCAGGGTAAACAAAATGGAGACAAAAATAAAACACTGGGAACAAGAATGCTATACTGAGTGTGATCACTTTCAGAATATATTTTTTAAAAAAGGAAAAAAATATTTCCTATTTGAACCAGTATCAAAAAAAAATATATATATTCAAAGAAAGCAAATTTCAAACAAAGAATTAAGGTAAATAGATCCATGCCTTATTTTACTGGCTCTGCACTATATCGATATGTTTTACTTAGAAGCTACTACATTCAGTGGTTATGCACTTTCCAGGAAACCCCCAAAACTCTTTGCCATCCAAAGAACAAAGTTAGCTAACAATATATAGTTTAGGCTTTTTCCATTTACGTTCAAATACTCTTTGTAACTCATCTAAACACAAAATCTGATTAACTGAGGTACAGCTGCAGGAGCCTTGAAGTCGGTCCTTTGAAAAGGACTGGTCCTAGGCAGCACAAACAGATGAACTCCTGGGAGGGGTTTTTTGATCACAGGCCTTAAGATGGCTTTTGCTATATACCTGTACTCATTTTGGCTAGGACAGAGTTAAATTTCTTCACAGGAGCTGGTATGAGGCTGTGTTTTGGATTTGTGCTGAAACCATTGTTGATAACACAGAGATGTGTTCCTGCTGAGCAGCGCTTACAGTGTCAAGGCCTTTTCTGCCTCTCCCTTCACCCCACCAGCAAGGGGGCTGGAGATGCACAAGGAGTTGGGAGGAGACACAGCCGGGACAGCTGATCCTACTGACCAAAGAGATATTGCATACCAAATGGCATCATGCTCAGCATATAAAGATGGAGGGAAGGTTATTAGGGGTGCCACCACTCAGGGACCGGCTGGGCATTGGTCAATTGATGGTGAGCAATTGTTTTTGTTTATATCACTTGTTTTCTTGGGTTTTATTTTACTCTGGTTAATTTTTTCCTTACAAGTTTTTATTATTTTTAGTATTATTTCTTTTTAATTATTACACTATTTTTATCACTACCCCTAAGTTTTCTCACTTTTACCCTTCCTATTCTCTTCCCTACCTCACTGGACAGAGAGTGAGTGAGCAGGGGCATGGGGCTTGGTTGTGGGCTGGGATTAAACCACAATACCTCTAAAATATTCCCTGTATGTGTAATAAGGTAATCACTAAAATAATTCAGGGCTCTATGTACATTAAATATGGAATACATATGTTACTCAAAAAAGATGCATAGAGAGCAAAGTGTTTGCAATATAACAGATTTTCTTTGCTAATTCTCTGTAATAAATTCTTACATATTCAGTTAGGCTTATGCAAAACCAGCTTCTTTTGTCCCTGAATATACTACCAAAAATGTTCAAGAAATACAACAGTCTTTCTATCAATACAAATCAATATAAATATCAAGTATTTTGTACAAATCCATTAAACTTTCCTATGTAATTAAGTTAAACAGTTTTATAATAGCCCATCAAAGTAATTTTTAAATGGTTATATTAATTTTGACAAAAGAAAATAAGGAAGAGAAATAGCCCTGCTAATTATTCAAGGCAGATAATCAAATAGATAATACCTCAATTGGCAGGTTTTGTAACTTTTTCTGCCTGTTATACCACCATATTCTACTTTTTTCCATGAAAAATATATCTAGGGGTCTGACAACCCTCAGTTACCTTGTCAGTTCTTCATCATTTATTAGCAATCATCCTAGTCTCCTCTGAAATCAACTAAGTACCAAATTAAGAAAAACATCTGGAAAGGACTATTTCAAAACACCTTGATATGACAAGTCCTGTTAAGGACTTGTTTTATTGCACAGATGCAAACAACTGTTTAATTTTTCTTTCAAATAAGTGATCACTTCTCCATACTTAATATTTCCCCCAGCATCATTCCAAAACTAAGTGTATCAGTATATAAAAAGTAATGGAAATATATATCGATATACATCTATAACTCAAAATAAACAATTTGTAGATTATGCACTACTTATGTAAAATCAACACTGTTCAGATTTAGGAGTGTACAAAAAGCTGTGGAGGTAACTGCTTTATTAGCAGCAGATCATATTTAAAAATACACACAAAAGTGTTTGATAAAAGCAATAGGTTGTGAAGCACTCCAAATATCCAAATCCAAAATATCCTTCCTTGTCTAGATGCACATAGGTTTTTGTGTCCAAGGACAAAAACGCAAAGCCTTCAGTAAAGTAATTTGGAATCAGAGTATAAAAGGAGGAATCAACAGGACAGATAAATATAATTTTACAGCACTGCGGATGAAGTTATTACTCAAGGAGAGAGCAGTTTTGCAGCTATCCCACATGCTGGCCAAAGTTGCATGTCAGAGAAATTCTAACCACCAGATCAAAGATATTATTAATAAAAAAGGACTTTCAAAAATCTTCTAACTTCCAGAAAGTGTAGTTATAGGCAATAAACAATCCATAGGTACTCTTAAATTAGTTCTGTAAGCAACAGCTTAAGAGCAAAGTCATGAGAATATAGTTTGTGTTTTAGGTTTATGCCACCTAATTTTCTAGGCTTTATTCCATGTGGATGGAGTATATCTTCTGTAAAACATTTCCCTAAGCCATTTAGGCTTTAAAACAAATCAGTGATAAAACTGCCGGTCAGCAACTTCCTTTAAAGTTAGTTTCAAATGTTTTTAAAGCATAAACTACGCTAGGGGGAATGAGGAAAAACTATTAGAAACTGTTTTGTCTGTGTCCACAACCACGCAATGTTAATATATTAATATATATATTAATATATATTAATATATTAAACAAATTTAAAATCTTCTTCCAATATAGTTTATCTTTCTCAATAAAGGCCAAAAATACTGACTCTGCTTACAGGTTAGGCAGTACTCAGTAAAAGGTACTGGATGAAGTGCAAAGTGACCTAAAACACTGGTATCAGTGACCTTCCTTGAACATGCAGCTAATGTTTTTTTTTCCCCTTTGTTCTGAAAGGACAAACACACAGTCACTTTCAGCAGCTTTTCAGTTCTTCTGGGTGAGTGGGCATGTCTTTTGATTCCACACTGCACCTCGTGTGAGCAGATTGCCCCTGCACGATAACAGGTAGGCTCAGAGTCACGTTAAGGATTTTGAGATATGATTTCATAGCTTTTTCCTGAACTTGCACAGATGGTGACTGCCTTTTGATCCACCTGTAAATGGCCATTTGACTTGAGTATTCAAAGCTGGCTTCATTTGACACCTGCCATAGGACTTTCTTTGATAACACTGGCTAGTAAAATTATTTCTGATCAGCCTAACTGCTCTATGACTTTGCAGGTTATATACACTCAGGACGTACTAGATGGATGTACTAGATGTACTAAAGGACGTACTAGAATTTTGTAAGCTTTTAAAGCACAGATATCAATTCATGTTCACGTCTTTCTTATCTATATTTTAAGGATGAGAGAAAAGAATGCTTTTTGAGTCTTGCCATCTGCAACAACGAATGGATTCTTGCATGCAGGAACACACTTCATGCCTGCTGTGCTATTTGGTACAAACTGCATAGGCATCACAAACTTTATGGAACAAATTATCCATCACCATCTAATCAGTATCCACCAGTGTTGAAATAAACTTGCTATACATGGCCTCTTTATCAGAACACACACACTATTCTAACTGCTAAATATAGATAATTAATTTAATTACCATAAATTTTAAAGATATCCATTATACTTTGTTTTCTACTGTAGAAGAAAGAGTTTTTTAGATTAGGAGAAATTATTACCTTGTGATGAGGTATGGTCAGCTACAAAAATAAAATTCAGGTCTAATATATTTTTTATTTTACTCTCCTTCTTTACGTATGGATTTGGAGGCATATCCCTAACCAAGTGCCAGTTCTGGGTGTCTATCTAGATGCTGTGACCTTTAGTTCTGCTTTTGTAGCAAATACTTGAAACTGAATGATGCTTATTTTTATTAAAAATAAATCTGTATACATGAAATAAAGATTGGTTATGGCAGATACAAAACTGAATCCTACTGAATTGAACAATCATAAAATGTTTTGTCATCCATGATGTTTTGAATTCATCAAGAGTGAAGTTTGCTGATCCAGATCAGTCCTACAGAGAACATTAGCAAACCTGTAATTAAGTGAGGCTTCTCTTGCTAACTCAAAGTTACTAAGCACGAAATAGGTACATAAATTTTATCATTTCCAATCAAATCATCTTTGGATGGCACAACAAAGTTATAAAATCCTAATATTAAGTCATCTATTTGACCTTTAAAGGTTCTTTTTCCAGTTTTACAAGTAATTAATTCACTCAAGCAGCTATGCAGAATAAGATCTTATTATTTTAATGTTTTTAAACCTCAGCTAAGAAAAGTATGTAGCACCAGTGCAAAAAAAAAAAAATTATAAAATCCAAACAGCTAAAAATTAAGAGAAGGCTGCTGATTCTTCTTTCAATGCCTGATAAATTAATGTCAAACAAACCAACCCACCTACCCCTCAAATTAAAAAAAAAAAAACAAACAAAAAAACTCACTGGTCACATTATTTTCAACACATTATTCTCTTTAAGATTTTAATTTCAAATCAAATACTTATGTAAAATGCCTTTCCATGCTTATTGTTGCAGACATTCTAATAGGCTTGTTCCCTTTCTTTTTTCTTGGTCCAATACAAATTTTCCCAAAGTAATGATTAAATGTATATTCCCATCATGCTAAAAAATCATTTAGCCCACTGTGCTAGACATTAAGGAAGTTATATTGCTGTAATGTCTTCATGCAGCTCATATCCTTCTGCTCACATTTGAATGAGCTTGCAACTTTAACCATCTGGGAATGTCACTCCAAGTAAACTATGTACTACTTAGACCTTTTTCAGTCTTTGATTATCCTTATGTATTTGAGAAAGAGCCCAGTATTCCTACCTTCCATAAAAAGAAGGTGAAAGGCTGGCTAGCTGTAGTTGTGTCCACTGCCCTGGGTTCATTTTCACTCTTTATTAAGGACTGTTTATGACTAGATTTGCTGGCACATAGGTTCCTCATCCTGATGTATATAAATTGTTAAATAGCAGTATTTTCAATCCAATCTCCATGTCATTTCTAATGGGAATTCTTTGGTAGAAAAGGTAAACAAATAATAAAGAAAATTATTCTTGCCAGTCTTATTATTAGAAAAGAGTGTTTTAAAATTGTGGTGTAAAAGATACGCTTTTTTTGACAAGGCTAATACATGGCAAGATGACAAAGGCAGAGGAAGTCAACCTCTGGCTTTGTGACAGTGACATTATTTTATACTTTTTTTCCTTAGCTTGACATATGAACTACTCTGTATTTTAGAAAAATAACAGTATGTCTTAAGGGCTATACATTTCACTTTTCTTAGGGAGATGAAGCCTTTTTATGCATAAGTACTAATTTTGTAAGCTGAAACTTAATTCTATCCTCTTTCAGTACACATGCTACCTACTGTAAAGCTTGTAGAATCATCTTATTATTAATAAGCATATTCTAGCTGCAAACACATTTTGATTTCTCCAAAGTCGTATCGAACCGACACAACATGACATCTTCACAGTCTATCAAGAATGAGTGCCCCAATGTCAGGATTTAAACAGAGGAACAAGACAGAAGACCAGTAACCTTATTAATGGGTGCTAAGGTGTAGTGTTCTACGTTTTGCTATATAGGACGGCATATATTTGCAACCTTACAATGCTAATCAGAAATAAAAGGACTGGGACAACACTTAGAAGAGCAAAAACTGCTTTTCAGCTTAGCTTGAAAAAATAAAAGAATTATTAGGGTATAAGTGCTAATGTGAACAGAGATCATGTTTCATTGCATGTGCAAATAACTTCCACTTGAAGGAATCGTCTCAAAATCTACCACAGATTTAAAGAGGAGACACTTTCCCCAGTGTTAAATTAGAGTGTGTTAACCAAAGCTTAATTAAACTATCACAATGTGAGCATCAGAATGACCTCCATACACAGTCACAATATGGTGCTGGAAGTTAACTGAACAGAATCATGTATTTTATATAATTATGTACCTGAGTTGTGTCAATAAGATACATATATACACCATGAAGCAGCAACTTGACAATTAAAATTCAGTCCTTCCCATTAAAAAAAAAAAAAAGTTGCCTTTTTAAGATAATCCATCTTAATATGAATAACAATAGAATTTCATTGTTCTTGGCTAGAACCTACCTATATTTTAGGTTTGCAAATGCCTGACACTTCTGCTAGAGAAATACACTCTCCATAGAATGAAAAAATATGCAAAATATTTAGACAGAATAGGATGAAAAATATGACAAAATTCAATTCCTAATCATGTTTCAAGGGTGCTCCATCTATACACAAAAAAATAATTAGTAGTGTACCAGCAAATAGTGCTTATGTGTATGTATATATTCCATATTTATTGTAGTAATATTATGTATCACCAAGGGAAATTACACAGTGCTGAACACCTGTTTTACACAGGGAGCCACTAAGATCCACATTTATCTGTCTCAAGTTTCTTCTAAGGGAAAAAAACCCCAAACTGAAAAGACAACACCTTAACCCCTTATATGAGCCTCATGTAAAAGAACTTATTTAACTGTTTTTAGTAGGCACACAGAAGCTTCCTAGAAGTTACACCCATAGAAGCAAGCCAAAGAACTGAACCAGAGAATCTTACTGATCCTTAGGTTTATTCACTAGTAGTAAGTACAGCTTGAAAACAAATAAAATTCAGTCAAAGGTGTGGGTTTTTTTCTTAATATCACCCTTTCCTTTTGTAAAAAAGCCTTCTGAAATTAAGCCCTAGCACAGCCTTAGTGCTTGACAAAATTATTTGCCTTTATTACGAAAACTAGTGTAAGATTAGCAGATTTTCTGTTTAAAATAGTAATTTTGTCTTTTATTCTACTATTGTTTTTCAGAAATGTTGGCAGAGAAGATTAGGAGAATTTTAAATATGATAATTTTAGCACTGGGTCCACATCATTGCCACCTCTAGGCTAACAGTGTATAACAGAAGTGGAATATCTAAAAACTACAGTGGTAGCAGAACAACAATAGATGGTAACCAATGATCTTTTACTGCAGCAGCTTAATATTTAATAACTTAAAATGCAAAAAGATGCATTTCTGAGATTTCATATATTTTCAGTATAGCTGCAAATGGAGTATAGCTTTGAGAAAAATGCATTTATGAAACAGAAAAATAACAAACATTTTTTACACAATTTAAAGACGAGTCATAGCAAGCTAAGGACAACTGTCCCCTTTCTAGGTTATAATAGATATTTAATTTCTCATAAAGTATTCAAAAGTACACATGTGCACTCTCTCCACAGAAGCTGCTGTATTCCTAGCTAGACAACAGGTTTTATTAGAAATCACCCCATCAAAAAATCTAAAAGCACATGCTGAATTTATGCTCTATAAATTAATAACAAATAATATCGTGGTGTGGGATTGTTTGTTTTTTTCCACTGGCTTGTATAATCGCAATGAAGACCTATATAGTGTTTCCTGCAGGATGACAAAATGTGAAAATTGTGCTATATATTGCACTATGACTTTTTCTCTTAAATATATACTTAGAAATAGTCTAGGTTTTGCAACTTATATACATTTAGAAGCTCCAGAACTGCCAGAACTTTTTCAACTGATAAATCATATACATATAATCATATACACATAAACATGTATATCGGTTGTTCTTTCACTTTGTACACCACAAAAAGAGAAAGAAAACAGTTCCAAAGCGGGGACATTTTCCAGAAGCATGAGCTTAACACAAAATGATGTAAGATCAAGAAGCCAGGGCATTTAAACTAAGCTGAAATCAGCACTGCATCCACCACCTACCCTGGTTAGGTCAATGGGCATTGCAAATACAGCTTTGCCCTTGGCTCCTATAATGATTAAAAATACTAGTGACGTTTTTCATTTATTAAAACTATGACACATTTGGTGTTGTTTCTTAACACTGCAACCCCCTAACCACACGAAACCCATTAAAAGGAGAGGCGTACTTCTAGACTGAAAATCAAAGAAAATATCCATGTTAGAAGTGCCAGGAAATGTCCATATGTTGGTATCATTCTGTCTCTGGTAGCCAACCAAATCTGGAATGGGAATTCATAAGAAAAACAAAATCAGCCTGCCACATTTCAAAGCTAGTGCACGATGACCTTTTAAAAAATGCAATATTTAAAAATGGTCTATCTGATTAATATGGAAGTAGGGCTTTTTCGTAACAAGAAAGTAGGACTCCAATTAAAAATTTTTTATCATTTTAAACAGACAGATTCAATTATATCATTACTTCTTTCTGTAGTGCTAAAGAATATTCAAGATAATATGACTATATTACTGCTTATTATGTTACCAAAATATGAAGTAAGAGAGGACTTAAGGGAAGATGAGAAGAGGTGATACAGATTGTGTAGCATTACAGAAATTAAAGACAAAAATAAAAAAGTGAGTAAAGAGACCAAAATGAAAGTGAATGAATATTGCATTCTGGTGTATCATAGATACAAAAAAGGAAGAAATACAAATGGATTTGCACTTACTTCTAACAGATAAAGGTTTGGAAAGACATCAGTAGTAGCTTGCTACAACAATTAAAATGTAAAAATTTATTAATATTTTATTTTTGTTTGAAGTGAAGTCCTCTTAAGGTACCTATATCAAATTAATAAAACATTTTTATAGCTTGATTCAACCATAATTCTATCTCTTTCTAGATGCAGTAAGGCCAGGCACAATTCAAGCTTTGCAGTTTTCCTTTAAGTTTTGATAATATTTGCAGGTGCAGATATTAAAATGCCATTAGAAGGGCTCACAGTATTAGCCTAAAGGTTAAAAAAACACCCAAATTTTTGATATATTTTCATGTCTTCTGCTTGCCACATATAGTTTGGAGACCGTTTGGTCCAACTGACTGTTCCTAAAACTGGGTGGATCAGTGGCAATATGAAACCAATTTATAAAATAATGACCAAGACTGTCCAGCCACCCGGTACATTTTTATAAAACTTAAGGTAACAGCAATGCTATCTGTTAATGTAAGAAAACAGGTGGTTATGATGGAAACAGAGAACACTTCTGTTGCAAATGTTTTAATGTGCTGGTATTCCTGAAAGGAAAAGAAATATTTCTATAGAGTATCACAAAACTTCAACCTCTGCAAAAGTAGACTAGTATTAATGCCCTCTTTCCCACACACACTTCAGTCCTTAGCTTTTGATTTTTCACAAAACCACTACGTAAATTTCAATCCTGCTTTAATTTTTTAAAAATACAACAAAGTATTTTATCCATTTTCTGTTGTCTAAGCCCTTGAAAGATGCTTCCATTTCCTTTCTTGGTAGAAGCAGTCCACAACCGCAACTTCTAAGTGAGAGTGAGCTCTGAGGAACAGCAGCTGGGGTTAAGGCAGTTTCTCAATAGTGGTAATGCCTCCTACATATTGAAACTGTGATACCAAATATTAATCACTGTTAACATATAAGCTAGCAGGCTCATAATTTTCCCAGCAATACCCCATGCTGTTAGCAGGTGCTTATCCTGCTGAGAGGAGGTTAAGTGGATACTGCTGATTCACTGAGGCAGGTGGATTGCTACCTCTATTGAATGAAGGGGAGAAGGAGTGGCTCCCTAGGGAATGACAGGATTTTAAGATTAGAACAACCATTCTTAGCACAGAAGTGCAGGTACAGTCTGGCCCAGGGAAAGTCTTCAGATGCATTTTGTTGATAATCTGTTAATAGTAACTAATCTCTGGGAAGAGATTTTACACTACAAGCTCTGTTGGTTTTGCTTTTAAGTCTGCTCACATAGACTATAAGTTAATATTAGCCATTGGAAAATAAGTACATCTCACCAAAAACAGTTGCAAAAATACGTTCACAGGAGGAAAAATGAACATCTAGACTTTTGGGCTTCACAGTTTAATATATTTTCAGCTGTTCTGTGTTTGAAAAATAGCTAGAACCATGAATGCTATGACTGATATAATTAAAGTACCCTGGCTCTAACAATGCATTATGGCACCATGAATAAACAAAAATGGACAGGTGTGAACAAAAATCCAAGAAAATGTCTCAAGCTACATCTCTATTAGACTTAGCAGGTATGATGCCAAGTAGGGAGGCATAAAGTCTGGCCTTTTTCTAGTTAGCCTGGTAGCAAAGACTGAAAAAAAGCAGCAGCACAGGATATGGCATACTGTCCTGAAAAACAGCTGAACCCTGTGGCACCCTGCTACACCGCAGGAATTCCACCATGAAACAAGGTTAGCTTGGTTATGCCTACTCATGTTACAATATCATACAAACTATGTGTAGATAGAATTTCAGTTGCAAACTTATCGGGAAAAGCGTGAGAGAACAGGAAAATAGCAAGTCTCCTAAGACCCACTACAACTCTTACAAGACAAATATAATACTGTACTTTATCTATTACTACAAATGTATCTCTGGCACACTTAAATACATGAAGTGTGCAAAAAATGAAAATAGCTTTCTTACAGTGGTTAACTGTACTATCTGTATGGTTACAGACAGTAATGTTCCCAATAAAGGTATTATAACCATTATATTTACACATTGTTGATTCAGAAAGGCCAGTGTACGTTTCAGGAAAAGACAGATGGATTACAAATGGGTTAACTCTAAAGTCCAGTAAATTACATGCTTTATAAAACACGTTTATATTAAATAATCATTTGTTTTATGTTTAATTACTTCAGAGGTATATTCATAATGTATAGGTAAAGACTGGAATACTAATTATCACGGGACTACTTTTTGTTATTATTATTCGAGCCTTCATCTCCTTACTTTCTTTTAAACTTCGCATAGTTCTACCTTTTTTTGTCATTCACCTGTTTTGCATAAATAGTATACAAGAAAGCACTGCAAATAAATGCTAAATAGCTTGTGACCTTGAACAGCTTATTCACCTAATTGTGTATTGCTTGTGCATTTTTTATAATACTTTGCAGATCTAATTTAAATTCTTTAACAGACTGGTGAAATACATTTTGAGGCACATTTATTCAGCTTACTTTAAAAACTTCTAATGAATTCTCTCAATACGTAATTTTCTCTTCAGCATCTTGATTTAAAATAAGTATTATTGAACAAGGTGTTCCTCTTGAATACGAACTAGAATGAGAGCAACAGTAACTTTTACTATGATAACGAGTTTATTCCCTTTTCTTTTGAAGCTTTATTTCCTATCTGTGTAAAGACCTTCATCTGATAATCTGCCCTAAATGTAATTGAGAATTAAGCTTTATCAGTCCCAACTACACAGAGGCTGGAAATAAACTATTACATCTTTCCTTGAAAGACTAAACACATTCTCTCATTATAGTGCCACCAATCAGCATTACAAAGTTGGCTAATTTGCTGCAAGCAATGAAATATATGCAAATAATATGACAGGGCCTAGATTTTGAAGGTAGTATATATTGATTTTAGGAATGACTGCTCTACTGATGTATTTATCATTGGCTTTGAACAGACAAAATCAGTCCCTGGAAAGATTATGAAGCCCATCTTCTTGGAATCCATTTCTAAATGAAAGACAGGATGATAACTGGGATCAGTCTACAGGTATTTAACCAAAGGCATGTCATATCACCAACCTTACTGCTTTCTGTCGTGAAATGATTGGCTATATCAAAAGCAAAAAGAACATTGCAATCTTTCCCTCCAAAATTTAGAATTCCAGAAACACGTGATGTAACAACACAACAGTAATGTATGCAGTAGCTGGGCCTTTCATCCTTTTGGATAGGTTGATAACTCAAATATTATCAAAAGTATGTCATGGATCATAACCACCAGCACATCTCTGCATATGGTAACATTCAGACATGTGCTGTCCACCTAGAACAGTACACAAATATGAGCAATTTTATTCAGCACTCACACTAGATGCCTCTCATTTGCACTACAGTAGAAAAAAAAAAGGAATAGTATATACCACAATAGAGGGAAAACCAAACCAAACCAAAACACCTCGTATAATTACTCTACTGCCACTTATTTAATTTCTGTTCAGTTACTCAAACAAGGTTAATGGCCCCAAACACTACTAGGTTATCTGACTAACAAGAACCTTAACTGACAAATTAGTTCACAGCAATTCTTCAATGTCTTCAAAACTTAATTTTGTGTTAACATTGACACATACAAAAAATAATATGAACAATATTTTTGTCCAATTTTGAGTTACTTATTTGCTTATTTGGACAACTCAAATTTGTCCAATTTGAGTTACTTATACAAGTAAATTCTAAAATCTTGTTGCCTTAATTGCAAACAACTACTCCTTACATGTCCAAAAGCTGTATTTTAGGCTTTTACGATGCAAAAGATTCATGGTGGAAGACATCATAGTTACTGTTAAGGAAACCTTGTCTGACCATCCAGGAACCACTCTGGTAGTCACTCTTGTACCACGTGAGCTGGGACTGAGGTCTTTGGGACTTTGCAGCTACACACACCAAACTCAAATAGTCAGACCAGGTTTCCTTACCAGCTTGACACCAGGTTTCCCATAACAGAGTCTCAGATATCCCAATCCTTAAAATAATTTAATGTTGGTGCAATAACCAAATAATAGAATATCAGTTTAAATTGGAGCCTCCAAGGAGGGACTCCGAATGAAGGAACCACTGGGTTTTTCACTCTCACAGGGCAAAATTCTGGGAGTCCTTGCTTTCTACTTTGAGTGCCTGATGCTCTGGCCAGTGCCACAGGTCCCCAGGCCCTTTGTTATGCCAAGAGTTGGCAGTTCACGTCCTCCTGTCTCAGACTCTCCCCATCCAGACCTCAACGACCGACCTGCACTGAATGTATTCCTCAATAGCCACCAACAAAACATAGTCATTTTTCATAGTCCATACACTACAAAACTCGCCTAGCAAGCCTCTGAAGCTAGAAACAGCAGGTCTTGTGTACCACACTGCTGAAAAAAGCTTAACTCACCTAAAACGTGAGATCCCGTGCTGAATCTCAGGGAAATGTAATGTTTCAGCCAAATGGAGAATGGGAATGTGGAATCTGTGATATGAATAAGAGTACTCTAGTTCCAGTAGATAAGTTTTTTGTTTATTTTTCTTGTTTTTGACAAAGATTAACAACAAAAACAAAGTCTATGCTCAGTTCAGTATCAGTCTGGATTGCATCCCAAGTACGTTTCCTGCCCTGAGAAGTAACTGAGCTTGCATGCTTTGCGTTGTCTTTTATGCGTTTGAAAGGACTTATCACGAAGCACAAGATTTCTTTTCCTTCTTTCTTTCTTTCTTTCTTTAGTGGGAATAGAAGGAGACAAAGCAAGTTTCAAATGACAGAAAGTAATTGTACAAAGACATTCTTTGTACAAAAGTCTGTAAGCTTAGTTGAAAGCACGCAGTGCTGTTCTAAAGAACCATGTCAGGAAAACAGAATAAAATAAAAGACTATTTATTTATAAATTATTATTATTGCTTTTGTTATAATCCTTCTAATAAATCTTCATACTTGGAATAAACTTCTATCTATACCTTTTTATGATAAATCAGTAGCATTAGTAACATATGAATTTTTAGCATATAAATAATATAATAATTCAATTTTCTTTCTATACCTAAAAACTTGAATTCACTGGCAGAATTACACTAACAGCTCTGTATGACCCTGTTTTCATCCTAGGAATACTGTTACATTGTGTTGATACCATAATCTTCTGCATTCAGTGTAATTTTCTCTGTCTATGTCCAATTGTACAAACATTACCTCCACAGAAACAGTCTCCTCATAAAGCAAAGAATTAACAACTTTCAGTCTGCTAAAGAAATGAGAAACTATCTTATCAGTGGTCTGTATGATTATGTTCAGGTAAAAATTATTAATGAAAAATAATCTTTTTATAATCATCCTGATTTTTCCTTTGTATTTGACAACTGAACATTTTTTATTTACTCTCCTCTGCACCATGAACTCTGCACATTTTAAACACTATAACAGAGAAATACTATGCAAAATAGCTGTTGTTTTAAATTAACACGTTATGCTCGTAAAGTCAAAAGAATGATAAACTTTAAACTATGAAATTTTGTCCAATTTACTTATGATAATAAGTAAATTCTAAAATCTTGCTGCCTTAATTGCAAACAATTACTCCTTAGATGTCCAAAAGCTGTATTTTAGCCTTTTAAGATGCAAAAGATTCATGGTGGAAGACACATTACACACAGTGAAATTCTTTCTAAAGCAGAGCTCTGTGGAGAACACTACTTTGAATGAAACTAAAATGTTTTGTATTCCTAAACATCTACTACCTTTGAACAAGCCCAAGCAAAAGCTTAGAATCAGGCACCACAGTTCACAAACATTCATTTACTTCAGCTATTTCCCACTAATAACCAAGTTTGAAAATGAGTCAAACAGAAATGGAAAGCTGAACAATTAAGATTCTCCCCATAAGCCCATCTCTATCATTTTATTAAAGGCAACTGGGAAAACCCATACTGAATAACTAATTCAAAATTATATTTGTAGAAAACAAATTAATGTAATAATTTTCTTTCTGAAATTAATTTAAATCTCTGTGGATGTTCCTGCAAATTTACTCTTCACTATGCAGACAAAAAGTTATGAAAAGCCTTACTACGCTGCTTTAGGCACAGATTCATTGCCTCATTGTTGACTGTAATGGCTATTCCCATCCAGCCAGCTTGCTTTAAAGCAAATACATTTTTGTTCCTATATTTATATCTGAAATTCTGGATATTGCTCTGCTGTCTCGCTAGACTATAAAACGAGATAATTTCTAAGCCTCATTAACGAGGATGAGTAAATCATATATGAAGTTCCAGTTTTGAGTCTTTTACAATCTTATTTCAATTTCTTTCAATCAAATGGCTGGCTCCTTACATTTTTTTACTATATCCTATGTTTTTCAAGACTAAAATTCTCCAACTATTTCTAACATGTAAAAGAAGATAAATTAGTTTTAGTAATAAATAAACCAAGCTGGGAAACATATTATCCAATATACAATCTAAAGATATAATACATTCTATAAAATAAATATTTAAGCACAAATTAGTCTTTATCTCAGTTCTGCATCTACTGCTACATGTGAATGCACTGGTCAGGATGCTGTTTTCTGCTTATGAACATTCCCTTGCTAGCAGTAAGTTTTTAGTTATTTGGTTTGGGGTTTTTGTTTTGTTTTGTTCTGGTTTTTTTTTTTTTTTTTTTTTT
>VYXB01002327.1:410527-430650 GCA_013397135.1 Pachyramphus minor | reverse complement strand
TGTTATTGCTGAGCAGGGCTTACATGGAGCCAAAGCCTTTTCTGCTTTTCCTACTGCCAGGCTGGCAAGGAAGCTGGGAGTTCACGGGAAGTTGGGAGCAACTGGCACAGGTGACCCCAACTGACCAAAGGGATATTCCAGACCGTATGAGATCATGCTCAGTCTATAAGCTGGGGGGATGTTTGGAGTGATGGTGTTTCTCTTCCCAAGTAACTGTTGGTGTGATGGGGCCCTGCTCTCTTGGGGATGGCTGAACACGAGACAGCCCACGGGAAGCAGGGAATTAGTTCTTTGTTTTATTTTCCTTGTGTGCACAGCTTTTGTTTTCCCTATTAAACTGTCTTTATCTGAACCCACGAGTTTTCCAGCTTTTATCTTTTTAATTCTGTGTCCAATCCTGCTGTGGGGTGAGTGAGCAAGTGACTGTGAGGTGCTTGGCAGCCAGCTGGGGTGAAACCACAACAATTACCTGACAATGTTCAGATTTACATTAACACACACTATTTATTAGTGTAAACACAAGTATTCATCAGTTCCTCTTGAATTATGAGGTAACATACTATAATTATCTGAGAAAAAATAAGCATCTTTCTTGGCCAGACTGGGGGCTGATCTGGAGTATTGAAAAAGAACTTTCCAGATCATTAGCATAATAAAATTAGCACAACATAGTTTTATATTACTTTGATATAAAACAGCTAGTGTGGATGACAGGTGACAATTATTTATCTTTTAACTGAATCTTCTTAACGTCAGACTTTTAAAAATGGGTCTAAATCTAAACTACTGTCTCAAATTAAAGGCTCAGTTTGAATAGTCAAATGCAGCATGGGGAGAAAAGAGTTTATGTGACTAATCTGAACACTTACAATTTTGCTAGGATTTCAGTTATTATACAAAGTAAGTTTCAAGTTAGCTTAGAGGCGGTCAAGTCAGATTCTTTTGTTAATATTAACAGTAGCTGTTTTTTAAATTATTCAAACCAAGCCTACATGCTGATCTTCATTCAGATGGAAACATTGATAATATAAAAAGAGAAAGCTCAAATAAGAAATAATCACCCTTTGAAGGTGGAGAGCAGACTCTTTGAGGTATGCAAGATTTACTTCAGCTTGTAAGCATTAGAATCTTGATAAAGGCAAAAATCAATAAAGGGGCCCAAACTGTCCCCTCTGAGATACTTCTATTCATTAGATTCCTGTGGGTATCTAAGAAGAAATAATACTTCTGATAGTAATCGGGTTTTAAGTTACTGCTAAATACAAAATACACCAGCTTGCAATTGCACTTTTAGCTATTGGGTGATTATTATTAACATTGGATAAAAAGTGTGTGAATAAAAAGGCAGAAGATTATCAAACTTTATAAAGTTGCAGATGAAGCCTAACTGCAACCTATTTTCATTCAGGTGAATATCCATTTGTCTATAAGCTTTTTTTTGTGTGTTTTTTTTTTATACATTCCCAGTGGAAAATGCTAAGCTCAATTAATGAACTGGAATCAATCATATTCATTCCTACTGTCATTAAACTGATTAGCTTGTGCGACTTTATCACGCAACAGTCCAGGAATCTGTTCCATTCCCTCTTCCCCTCCCCACTGTTTGGTTTCAATAAATGGAATAATTTTGACTGAAATATCTTGAGTGTTCTTGGATAGGTACCTATTAGTACAATTGCATGGATTAATCCAAACAATTATGCAGAAAACACAAAGGGATATAAATTAAAAGAGAAAATATGTGAATGTATAAAAATATTTTAAAAAAAGTTTGGTAGCACTGTTTTTCACAATGGATTGATTTTGATCTAGGAAGAATAAAGACTGTAGACACAGACTTCAACATATTCTTGTTGACTCATGACTTGCAAAAATTCTGCATTTGATAGATGTCACAGATTTTTGGGTTCAAGTGTTAAGAAACATTATCATGAACAACCACAAGTTTTCCTCATTATATCTCCTACATGTGAAGATAACAGTGCATGTACTCCTCTTGCTGTATGGCACTGTATACTCCTTTCTTACTACATCTCTCAGAGGCACAAATGATATGTCCTTTTACCCACCAGGAAGACAAACTGCTTTGCATAACTTAGAATGGGCTTTATTTAAATAGTGCATTACAATCTGAAGTTTGAAAAAATTACTAACTCTGTACATAAAAAGTGCTTAATCATTCAGAAGATTAAAACTTAAATTCAGCCAATTTGTCAGACCTTTTACTGAGATAATCACAATTCACACCTATTAAAATTTCTGAGATTTTATAGGAAACACATTCAGACATTCAACTGGTAATTCCATGTGCCCCAATGTACCAAAGTTTCTATTGTGTTAACCTACAGAAAGATTTTCTATTTTTCTGCTTTCTACGGGGAGTAGTCTCTGTAAAGTCCAGCAGAGAGCAACCAGGATGATTACGTGGCTGGAGCATGATGTACATGGAGAGGCTGACAGAACTGGGTTTGTTTAGCCTTAGGGAAAGAAAGATAAGGAGGAATCTTATTTGGTCTTGAACTACCCAACAGGACAGTATAAAAAAAGACAAAACACACAGTGAAATGCAATGTGGAAAGGGCATATAGCCCTCAGGTACAGAATCTATTTTTTTTCCCCAGGGTACAGCTATGTTACTCATTTTAAGTTGTTATTGAGTACTATGCACTGTTTAGTGTCTGTAAGGGTACACTTCTAATTTCTTAGCAGTACTAACAGACCTCAAAATGCAGTGCAAGTGTAGTCCCCTCCCTTTATGTGCCATTTCTCTATTAATTTTTCTCTATTAACTGGATGAAGGGAGAAGAACAGAGAACCGGATTTCTTTTCTACATTAATGTCAAGTAATGGTGGATAAAAAATAATAGCTATTACTTTTTTAACCAAGAAAAAGTAGCTACCAGCACTCCCACTATCCCAGCTGTTATACTGAGGCTCTGTTCTTTCAGATATTTCTACATACTTCTTCAAAACCTGAATTTATATACTGCTAGCACACACTTCATATTCACACTTGAATATGAACTTCACAATACAAAAAAAGTTCCATAAGCAACAGGAGAACCATAAAGATATTTGGTTAAGAGACCTTACAGCCTAACAAGAGAACAGCAAAGAAAATTGTCTTCGCTTTTCTATCACTAATCTCTTTTATTCTGGGAATAAAATTTAATGCACTGTAAGGTCAACCCCTAAGCAGACAGCTCTGGTAGGAACAGAGGAAAACATACTTAATCTACCTCCTTTCCTATACACACTAGGTGTGGAGAGGTAGGTTTAGAATGAGCAATCCGTCCTGCATTTCTGTAGGCCCAGCCTTAGCATAACTGAGCACAAACAGCGTGGGAACACTGAACTGTTTTGATAACAAACCTTCTGGTTTGAAACAAAGAGTCTCCTCTGCCAAAATAAGGGAGGAGTCCCAGAAGGTAAATAATGATTTCACACTGCGTGGACACCTGTAGCAATCCAATTAAGTGTGTGACAGTAATGCATTTTTAGTACATAGATCCAATAGCTTGAGAGTGACCACAATATGGGTGTATTGAGAGTGTATAAAAGGGCAGCTTATGTAAATAAAGTGGAACACTGTTGATCACATTGGTCGTAAACAGATTTTGTTCTGAGCCCCTCTGTCTACAACTAGAAAAGCAGAGAACTCGATGCCCTGCCCCAAAAATCAAAAGGCTTCAATACAAAGAATAAGTTTTATATTATGAAGCATGCAGAAGCCTAATTTTTGGTCATGACAATCCAAATTAAGGTCATAAACACTTCTCTAAATGGCAAATTGATGCTCTGCCTGCACAGCTGGATATCACATCTCCTTCTTTTTATATCCTTCACCAGCTTGAAGACCCAACTCAATGAAATTTGAGTTCAATGAAAATGTCACAGCCAAAAGCAAGAGAAGTTATGTGATATTAAAAAAAATATAAAGTATGATATTGCCTTCTGAAATCTGTCCCAGTAAGATCAGGGTCACTCATCAGCCAGATTTACTGTTACCTCTCCCGAACTTGAGTGTTTAGTAGGAAAAGAAGTGATTAAGTGGGTTTGAGAGTTTTAATAATAAAGGAACTATAAGCAAACTAAACCTCCACTATTTAGCCATAATAACAAGAGTAGTAGACACTGGAAATCATTAGAAATGAGAGCAAGTTTATTTATTATTTTGATAAAATCTTTTAGTAAGAGTCTAATGTTCTTCATGCTAGACTTGGCACTATATATATTCATTTTGCAAAATGTTTTTCACTCATATCATAGCTTTCATAATAGCAGAACAGAATTATTTAACTAAAATGCAACAATATGTTCAGAAAGCTTTCAGAATATTTTATCAGAGGAAAGATAGCATTTTTTTTCAATATTATGTTATGCATGACAAGTTTTTCAGGGCTGAAGCTCTCTATTAAACAGAGCTGTCCTTCTTATGCGTTATGTACGAGAAGTAAAAACATAATCATTTTAACTTTTGAGGATTAGGTGCTCCAAAAATATTCTCTTGCCTTAAAGTGCACCTCACAGGGAAAAAAGACAGAGCCAGACAGTTCACCCATTGAAATTTTTGATTCAGCTGAACACAGTTTCAGTTCATATTAAATCTTGTTTCCCCTATTTTTACAATAGTTTCCTAAATCCCTGTTAGACGCCTGAAGCCTTATTCTGTGAACAGTAAACAATTACCTATAAGTGAACAGATGAAGACATCTGAATACATGCTTCGTATTATTTTTTAGATTTGTGTACAGCAAACCTCCTCATCTCACACAAATGCTCCTATTACCAACAGCCTAAACAGCTCACAAAGGCTTTGTAAATTTTTAATTAAGGTAAAAAAACCAGAGTTACAATAACAGTTCATTCTAGCATTTCAGAATTCTACTCTTAAGCAGTTTGACTTGTACAATTTATGCATGTCTTAGAACCTAATTTGGTGGATGTGGTATTAGAAGATGGACAAACTTTGTTATGACAACAAAACTAGAATACTACTCAAAGTATCTTCAAACATGGCAATCTAAGATTATTACATACTAACACATTAATTGTGCCTATTGGCAAGAATTAAACACCATTTGCAACCACAAAGGGTTCCCTGTTGGGAAAGATGAGAGGTTGTTTTCTAATTCTAGACCCCTGCATGGACTGCATGTACAGCTTCATGGTCCACTCCTCCTCTCAAAGTAAGCAGCACTACTCTTCAGTGATATGAATTAAATATATTACACTTACAAGACATATGACTGGTGTTGATTATGAGTTTCAAATACTTTGATTGAATACACAGGCTTTAGGATATATGTTTTCTACTCAGAGATTCAGCTGACAGTAGGAAATGTTGTTTCTTTCAAGTGAAAAAAGCAGTAATAACAGAAATAATATAAAAGTATTTACTAAGGTGGCTTGATTATATATATTCACTTTAAAATTATAACATCCATATTTAGAGATATTTTAACTTGAACTGCTTTTAGGATGGATTTTCAGAATTTCACAGGACATTTTGCTCACATGGCCTTGTAGTTTAAAAAGCCAATACTGAAAAATCCTATCAATTTTTGTTAACTAATAGCACAAACTTAGCAACAAAATATTTTCTACAACTGAAAGTTTTCAGCAGGGTGAATTCTCATGTTTGATTTAGAGATGTCAAATAGTAGCAGTCATTAAAGAAATAAGTAAAAGAATTGCAAAAGTAACTAATTTCCTTATTTTGAAAATGTGGGGAAAATGTGTAGTACTATATCAAAATGTGTCCTAAATATTTTATTCCATGTGAGAATCAGATAACTGGTTTCTGGATCTCCATCACTCGAACAGAAATTTCTAATTTAAAAAAATGTTTACCTATTTTGAGAGGAGTTGGAACAAATTAAAAAAAGCTGTAAGAATTCTTCGCACAAAACTTTGGAACCGAAGTCGTGAAAATGTTAAGAAATTGATAAAGAAAGCAGTGACTACTAAGAATAAGAGCCCACAACTTACACTGTTGCTAGGTACACTGTCCTTTTAGGAACAGCTTTTAGGACTTCTGTTTTGCAGTCATAAGTGCAAATCATCAAAAGGCTGATGAAAGTATGCAGAAAATTCCACCACCTCATGCAAAAGCATAGAGATACAACTATCACTGAACAAATTAATTTGAAATAAAATAGGTCCATAAAACAAGCCCATGTCTGGTGCCTGCACTATTAAAACCCTGAAAATAAATCCCAAGCGTAGTGAAAAGTGCATTTCAGCCACGAGGGAGAGCTTGAACACTTTTTTCATGAGGAGAGTTCAGAAGGGTCACGTAATGGAATCCTGGGCCTCTGGTGTTTGGAAAAGACAATCAAAAATCTAATATTCCCTTCTTACTCTCAGCAGATGAACCTCTTTGTGAAGAAGTCTGAAACTTAGCATGGGGAAAATTAAACATTGGTGTTCATGTAGATTTCTTTTTAATGTCTTCCAGACAAATGAGGACAGTAAGGCAGAAGCCAAAAGGTGCAACATTCCAGCCATGACATTATGCAGATTTGAGAGCAAGTAATTGTTTTTCCTTTTTTTTTATATATATATATATTTTACTGGTTTTGACACTTATTTCATGGTCAGGATTACAGATAGATATAGATGATAGATATAGATAGATATAGATCTCTCGTAGGCAATCAATTCAGTATTTATAAGATATGCCATCAATAAAAAAATAAAATACTTAGAAAAACTATGAAGTATGTAATAAAATTAGTAAGAATAAACACTGAATAATGAAAGAGCTAAATTAAAATTCTTCTCAATTAAAAATCAATACTATGCAATGCATGACTTTCCTTTTCCTAGTCTAATACAAACAATAACACCTTGTGAAAAAATTCTGATTAAATTCTTGATGAAATAGAAAAGTAATAAAATATTGTGCTAGGTCTTTTTATTTGGGTTTTCCCTTGAATTTAGTGATGTTTGACCTATCTTTCCACAGTGTAAGCCTTGCAGAGAAAAACCTACATTGCAATAACAGCCAGTGAACCTAATTACAGCACAGGTGGAAGGTGAAGTTAAAATTTTAGTAACTGTAGCTAAATTTAATTGTAGAACTGGAAACACTGGAAACAAAATAACTTTCCATTCTCTTGAGCTACCAGAAAATACTGGAATACCTTTAGTCATTTAAATGTGTATTTACAATTTTTGTTTTGTTTTTTTGTTTGTTTGTTTGTTTGTTTTTTGGTATTACTAATTTCATTACTGTATGACAGGACTATACACAAACAGAAAATTGGACCAGAAGGGATTATAAGAAGTCAACCTGGTAACCTATATCCCTTCTAAGAGCAGATACTATCTAACTAGAAGGCAGGTACTATCTAACCTTTCTGAAAACACCTTGCTTCCCAAAGAGTTTTGCACTTCTTTTACCTTGGTTTTGTCTAAACTACCATCTCCTACTTGCTTATAGGAATCTCATTGGAGACAATATCAACAGTTTTAATAAATTTAAGATATGTGACATCCACCACAATGTTTCAATCCACAAGGCCCATTACTCTGAAACAAATTCAAGATCAAATGGTTTGGTATGAATTATTCTTGATAAAGCTATTCTGGCCCTTATTAATTTTTCTGTTTTCTAACAATTTACAACAGTTGAGGTTTTTTCCAATTATTTATTTCATTAAAACTGACTGAGATGTCATTGCATTTTTCTCACTTTTAAAACATTCAATTCTGTTGTTTTCAGAAACATCATCCATCTTATCAAATTACAGACAAGTAACACTTCCCTCACATATATTACTTTTTAATTTAAAAGAGGTTTCTTTCCACACAAGACCATTTTTCAACTTATCTCTTGATCATGAATTTTGGAAGAAAAAAATTTGGCTAAGTAAGAATAAATAATTTAAGAATTCTTTGGGTCTTTTACATTGTTTAGGAGCTGGACCAAAAATCCATTATTTGCACAGCTTGAGTCATGCATCCTTGTGTATATTTATATACATGTGTGTATACAAAATACAGCAAATAAAAATATTGCTATGACTTTTAAAACAGACTGAGAAAGAATGGGTGGCATTTTTCTCAGAGAAGTGTTTGAATTCAGAATTTGCTTTTAGACAATCTCTCCCAAAGGGTTTTAAAATAATATCAGCAGTGCAGAGGGACTCCACTATTATGGACCTGATTTCCAGAGTGCTGAACATGCATAGAATCATAAGAATCATTGAAGGTGGAAATGAAGTCCATAAAACCTTTAGAACACAAAGAGCTCTGAAAAAATAGGGTAACTTTTTTGCAATATGTTATAGGACAAAGCCTTGACTAGTAAAATTAATCTTATTTGAGGAAAAGAATATGATTAAGAAAAGGGGATGAGAGCAAAATTTATTTTTTTTCTAGAATATCAAAAATCTGCTATTAATTCTCTGCCGTTTTCTTCATTTAAAAATGCAAATAAAGAATTCATGCCCCTTAACCACAATTTTCCATACATTAGCTTTCAATTTACAGACAGTAAGTTTACCTACTGTGGTCCTTAATGCTGAAAGTATAAAGTGATTCTGATGAAATGCTATAGTTGTATTTCATATTGAGATCTTTTCTGCAGTTGTTTTTACATCATTTCTGTTTACTTTGGCTTAGCAGGGAATCCAGTGTTAGTAACATACAGGAGATCATTTATAAGAAATTCTCAAGAAATCTTTTGCTGTGATATCAAATAGTGCTCAAGGTTACTGTTTATGCTATACGACCCCATGCACCATTTACTTGGAATGAAACAAACCCTTTGCCTGCAGACTTAGTAATTGACAGAAGAAAATTCAGCTTCTTTCTGGGCATATCAGTGTTATAGTGTTTAGTGATAAAGGCAAAATATATTTTTGCCTTTTATATACCCTTTTTCAAGGAAGCAGAAATGAAGAATTAATGTGTGTTAAGCATTGTAAACGTAGACCTGGAGTGTGCTGCCAACTCAAGTCACTATCTAGTAAAAGAAGTGGGTCTTTTAAAAAAGCGCTGGAAAATGAACTGAATTGAAATGTAATCTTTTTCCCAGGTGAATCTGCATGTGTCTGCTGCAGCCAGCATTGCAGCTATGCTGTAAGCATAATACAGTTAAAACAATCTAGAATAGAATTGATTCTATAGCTATGCTGGTAGACACACAAGCTGTTATTCAAAAGGTAAGCTCAGTATTGTTCAAATATACTTCCCTCCTTTGAATCAGCACCAGATTTTTCCTGAACTAGGACCAGTTCTTCTTTTTATGTTTCTGTATTGGTTTTTTTCTTCTTTTTTTGTGTCGATTTGACTCACTCATTTGGCTAACATGGATGCAGCTTGAGTCAGTCTAAGAAAAGCATGAAGCTGCAGTCAGGAGTGGAATTGCCATGGAACACGTTTTAGTGGCTGTTAGCAATTTAATCAGCTTAGGGGTATGTCAGTTCTTCAGTTTGCACTTCCAAGTTCGAGTCAACAATGTAATTAAACATAGACTTGAGATGGACTAACTATCCAAATATGTACTGTTTCTTAGCTGGATTTTACAGCTTATGAAGGATTCTGTAATTCTGTAGCTGGGAAATGCCTGTAAATACACTGTCATTCCAATAATGAGTTTACCATGGTTATAGCAATGTGCAGATACCTTATCCTCACAAACTGCAAGTTGCAATCAAAGTAGAGGTAGATTTTTTTGTTGTTTTGGCTTGCTTTGTCCTTTATTTTGGCTGTTTTAGAATATCTTTATTTTAATATCACATTGTTTGTGTTAAAAAAAAAATCCAAGGCTATGCTTCAGGTACTGAGGTCTCCTTTTTGGTTATTGGTGTACATAAACAAAATATTTACCTACTGCCTCTATCATTCAAATGGTATTAAAACAAATATTACTCCAAATTGCTGTTATTGCCTCAGTTACAAGTGCTTTCACTGATTTATGCTCATGCTCAGCCCTTGAAACATTTTAAGTTCAAAATCAATCACTGAAAAATTCTTCACATCTGCTGAGACATAGAGTACCATTACCACTAATAAGTTGATGCCTGGCATAGCACTAGTTCCTTCAAAGCAGACCCTAAAGGAGAATAATGGAAAAACAAACCGGGTGTGTGCCCAAGGCACCAAAATTCAGGAAATTTCAAGTGTGTTTTATTCAGCAGCTACAGCTCTCTCTGCTGTGTTCCAGGAAGCCTCAAGACTTCACACTTTGAAGCTGCATCATGGTACCATGGCATGGGTGGGAAACAGGATGCTTCAGGGTAGCCTTGGAGCAGAGTAAAGGTAGTTGTGGGTAAATGAATACAGTGGACACAAACTTATAGCAATTGAATGGTGGGCTTGAAGAGGGCAAGGTGATTCTTCATGGTATCAGACATAAAACCTGTGTGGATAGTTCAGAATTTGGACTTACAGAAATGTCTAATCTGAGGCCATCCTGATCCTGACTGCCGTAACATTTAACTTCCAAAATACAGAGCTTAAATCAAAAAATCCTACCAAATGCTGAACTTTTCCATCTCATCTTAAGTCACCTTTATCTGTAACTGAAAAAATTTCAAATTGAGGTTATGCTTAAAGCTGTTTTGTTCAATTCAGTAAATTCAGCCAGTGAAATCCTAGATGGTTCTCGGCTGGGCTATTCAAGGCAGCCTCCTGCAAGCACTGCTCCCAAGACTGGTTGCCTTTTTCTTGAGTGCTGACCCATCCATGTCCAGCAGTTGTACAACCTCTTCTCATACTTGCGTGGCTTTGGACCCAGCAGTCCCTCTCCCAATAGAAAAAAGGTAATCCTAACTAATTCTCTATGCACAATACCTCTATACACAAAACCTGCTGACATTTTTGACAACATTACAGGATTATATTGGCATAACATCTATATCTAAAGACTTCACACCAGATAGACAAACCACAATCATTGAAATTAACTAACTTAGAGAGAGTACTAACAGACAGCAGTATTGAACAGAGTGTTAACGAATTCTGATGCTCTAGGATTTAACATAGTATATCAAACCACTGGTTCATAGGCTTTCTTGCTATAGTAGTGATCTAGGTCTGCTGCTTCCTTAATTAGCAAACTGTATAAATTCACAAATTTAGAAGTGGAGAAATTATTTCATAAATATGGGGGGGGGAAAGGAAAGAAAAAACCCAAGTAATGAGATCACAATAATTACTTAGTCTAGTTTAAGAAAAGAAAAAAAAAGGGAACTAACAGTAGACAGCCTTTGCAAATACTAAAATAAAACTACTATCATCCAGCTAGGCAAAGCAGAGGCTAGAGCAGATGTGCATGGGAGGAACACAGACCAAAGCAAATGTCTCACGTCAGAAGAGCCCCAAGGTACCATCACATAGTTGACACACATGAGTTTGTATGATTCATGGAGCATCTTTGTCTCCATTTTAGTAACTGGTTCAGTTCTGACACCCTAATTGGATCAGACCAGAAGAGCCTTCCTCTGAAGAAAGTCTCTGGTATATTAGAGATACTAGAAGCTGTGACTAATAGCATGCATTAAATGCAGCATCTTGTAGTTTGAGCAATTCAAGCAGGTATTGTCATGTGCTGGTTTTCCAGGAGAAAGGCAGTCTGTCAGATTTCTCACCAAGATTTTGCACTGGATACAATGGAGTGCAGGAGGAAGGCTGTGCCCACATCCCCAGATCTTCAGGTAGCTCAGGACAAGACCAGAGCATATGAATCTCTCTATACAGGTGCTGTGACTTGCATGTCACTGACAGAAAATAGAGACTTTGCCTAGTCATAGTAATTAGATCTTGTAGTGACTGTGTCTTGTCATAAGCACAAAACATGGAAATAAGCGAGTCTGTTTTCATTCAGGCTCCAACCCCAGAGATACCATGGGTGGGAATATGAACTCTAAGAACTCAAAGACATAATACAGAAGTCTTCTTGTTACTGCAAGAAGACTCCAAAGAACAGAGAAAAAGAAACAGAGGAGAAAATTAAATGTATGGGGATAAGATAATGTTTTGGAATTTATATTTTTTAATTGGGTGCTACCATTTTATATACATACAACTGTTTTAATTTAAAAACTGGGAGGACTGCATGAACAAGTAATTCTGAAGGTGTGAAACTCATCTAGCATGGAATAGAGGAGAGATATGAGCCACATCTGAAGATGAGAGGAACAAAACAGGAAAGACAATCATGGCACAAGGGTGGTTTGAAGTAAGGCCACAACCTTAATAGAACTGTCTTTATAAGGGTCTCTCAAAATCTTTGTCCATGAATTGGAACAACTGAATTAAAGGTTTAAAGCATTTGTACAGAAAGCATGAAACCATAAATGACAAACTCTAGACAGTTGCTACTTTGCGTCTTCATCCCTTAGTATGAAGTAGCATTTTCACGCTACTTCATCCTTAATAACTATATTGTATATACCGGAAAACTACATATAGTATGTGCAAGTATGCACATAAATATATGCAAAGCCGTAGAAGGTAGGATAAAAGGTTGAAACACAAACCCATTTATTACAAAAGCACGTTGACTGCATGTGAAAAATACATCGGAGAGACAAAATTATATATATATATATGCACACCCTTTTTAGGTATCATAAGGAGAATCATCAGATTCAAGATACTTGTTTCTACTTTTATGTCTACTTCATCCAATATTCCTTGGAAAAAACCCCCGTCACTGCCGCTAACTAATGACTAAACAACACCAACAATGACTAAAATTACAATAAGAAAAATTGTATTACTCGTCAATATGTACAAGTAGCTAGACCAAAATTATAATTTTTACAAGATTATGAAAAGAATGCAAAGTGTTGTAAACATCTATAGTTGCACACATTTTAGACCCATGCAGATACATGTATGTGTATGTCCAACTTTTGTATGCAGATCATACCCATTCTGTATTTTGTTAGCTGTAGGCTCTTCTAGGTGGGGACTTCGCCTTCCCAGTTGTTTGCCAAGAGCAATGCATACTGTTTGTATAACGTTAATTACTAATATAAATTAGTAATTGAGCCTTGGATTTTAGTAATTTACATCTTGAGATGAAATGCAACATGTTTTGATCAAGAATGTATGTGGATAGTAACAAAAAATCAGCTGCACCACCTGGAAATAACTAGTGTAGTTATAAGAAGTCAATAAATACTGATTATAGACTATTAATTCAGGTTCTTGTTTTGTGAGCTTTGGGAGGTTTTTGTTTGGGGATGGGGGTGAATTTTGAGGGTTTTTTGGGGTGTTTTTTGAAGGGTTTCTTTGTTTGTTTGTTAAGAAACACAGTGCTGTGATCACACTCCACAAACTCACAAAAAAAACCCTAGAAATCAGCCTTTCTAGATAATAATATTCAAATAACTATGACTTTACTCAAAACATAGGTCTAAAAACAAGTAATGTAATAAGATTATTCTCACTTTACATTAAAAACAAACAAAACACTTATTTGGGCATTTTTGTTTTGCTTTCTGCATGGAATAGAATAGCTACCAAATGCTAATCTCAACACTTATGCTAGAAAAGAACCTCTAGGTATAGAGGTTTCATCCCAGCTCTGAAGAAAATAACAAGGTACTCCCTATACAGACCAATGTTCTTTGGCACATGCAAAGAACATCCTTATATGGGACAAGTTTATTTACATCTCCAAATGTAGTGATGTAAAAGTATATTTATATTCCTAAACTGAGCAAGACACAACTGCTTCGGTGAAATCCAGACATATGTAGCAGTACAGTAACATAGGAACTCAGCAACTGAACTTACTACTTGCTGAGACTTCCTTCATGTTTTTCGCCTGCGGGGTTTGACCTTGAATATCTATTAGAACACAGTATTATTCACAGCAGCAAAATAAGCACAAAAACATCAAGAGAAAAATACCTACATCTGTTGGGAACTTCTAAAGTCTATCCAAATCTCCCAAGGTGGAAAAAACACAATTTTATTTTCCTCTTTCAAACCTATTCCAGATTTAAGTGCTGTCATGGTGTTAAGGGGGTTTATTAGCTACTATAGAGGTGAAACAATTTATTCCACATATTTGTTATGATTATACTTTAAATGAAACTGCCCCCTAAGACTGAAAAATTAGTAGCTATGTGCCTACATAAAGAAATTGTTTTATTCAAAAAACAATTTTTGTTTTCCTCTCTGAAGTTGAGATGTCTCACTGATTAGTTATTGTTTTACTGTCAATAAGGAAAGGAACACAAACAGATCACAAAGAGGAAGCTTGTGATTTCTCATGAATTAAAGAACATGATATCATAAGGTTTCTAAGAACAATACATTATTTTCAGTGTAATGGGCTTGGAAATTCAAATCTTTTAAAAACATTTAATTCCATTTTCTCCCCATCACCTTTGAAAAGCAACACAAGACACAGAGCACCCTGATATATATTTTCCTCTAGCAAGGATTAAACTTCTTTATAAGAAAACTACCAAATATCTAAATGCACGCACATACATATATATGTAAAATATGTATAATCTTTAATTGAATTCATCCAAAAGGCTGTTATGCAGTAAACCTCCTGGGTTCAACCTGTGCTCCTTGTACCCCTATTTTTCTTAGAGCGATACTGTATTATATGGTAATGATTCCTGCATGTCAAAACTTAATCTACTGAATCAATTCCATCTTCCATTTAATTCATGGAATCAAGACAAGTTTCAAAAAAAAGACAGATCTAACACACAAAGACATCTTTTTTAGCATAGTGAAAGACACAATCTCCAAATATGGGGGTGCAACCTTTATATTTTATAGTAAATACTAAGTTTTAATTACATGTACAAAAACTGATGAAACACAGAATCTAAAAAGGGTGCTGAAGAACATACCTAAAAATATGAATTTCAGACTGAAATCTTTCCTACGCACTGATCAGAAAGCTTGCACTTGCAAAATCTGTGTGACAAATTTATCTACATTACTTGTGTTAGGAAGCCAAAAATTCTGACACCAGTGGAAAGCAGCACCAGAAATATTTCACGCATAAGATGTATTTAGCTAAATACAGCGGTTTTATGTTTTACACTCAGAGTACTTCAGTGAACAAGTTAAAAGTAATTCCTTTTTACAATTGAAGCTGTATGCTTGTTTTCCTAAGAGAGTCCAATGGTCTCCTGACCTTCTGACCTAACACCCAAGTACCATCAGCTGATAAAACTCATGTAGTGTCTTGACCAACCCTTTTAAAAGACTGTCTTGTGCAATATTTAATTACAAAATAAAACACTTATCTAGAGCCGAGAGAAGATTTTGTCATTTTTTCTAAATCTTTATTATATCTGGTGGACCATTTGCAATGTCCTGGTACAAACCCCAGGCACTGCCACATACAGGTTGCTTCGTCTCCTGGATTTCTAAAGCAGCTATAAAATCCTTGTGACCTCTTGTAAGAGCAGCCAAACTTTATAAATGCTGGACATGATTAGCTGGGAGGGATTCAATACACAAAGGAAGTCTCAGACAAGACTTTCCAAGGATTTTGAAAACCATTTTAAAATAACAAAACCAGTTGGTGTTTAATAGCATAAATGTATGAAAGACAAAATCTGCATGCTGCTCATATCACGCGTATGCGAGTTCTACTTGTTCTCTAGCTTCCAAATGCATTTTGCAAATTCCAGTCCCTTTTGAACTCCTCATAAAGAGAAGGATCATTAAAAAGCTGGCTTGCTCAGCATGTTAACAGGAAGAAAAAACACAGCAATCATCAGAAGAAACCCTCTGAACTCTTGCTGACCATCTGATACAAGCAATCATAAAATCATCCACGGAACTCACGATGCCTCTTTGACAAGGATCAGCTCCACCTTGGAACTACAGAACGAAGGCAATGATTGTATCTCTAGCATTGCCCCTCCACACACACACTTCCCTCCTGCCTTCTGAGCAGCTCTGTCTTCACATAGCTATTAGTCAGACTACAGAAATGATTCCAGCAAAGAGGTAACAAAGAATGACTTCCTCCTGGCACACAAGACATGTCCAAGTTACCCACAGTTTTCCCAACATGCTTATAAACAAGCACTTAGATTGTTGTGAAGGTGAGACAAACAAACATAACCAAAACAAAAAAGCAGTCATGTAGAAGAGAGCTTTATTTATGCTCAGTCTTCTCATTTTTTAGTCTAAAGATGCTTAATCAAGAAAAAAAAAATCAACTTTTAGAAGAGGAACTGTCAAAAAGAAAGAAAGAAAACCAGTTTCATTTTATAAAGAGGAAGAAGTTTGTCAAGTGAATGAGAAGTAGGAAAGAAGATTGTGAAACACCTGATGAAACAGAAAGAATTAGACTCCTAAAAGCAGGCATTATTCTAAAATTTGAATAATCTTCCTGTGTTTAGTTGAAGATGACCTTTTATTACAGAAGGATGGTGGTGCAGTTGAAAGAAGAAATTTAAAGCAAATACCATTCCTTAATGAAGAACCTAACAGAAGACAAAACCAATTTCATCAAGCTCTAAATTTCAGATAAAGTTTACATTTACAATTCCTTTACATGCATTACAGACTGCAGTTTTAGAGACATACAAGAAAAAATTTTATGGATTAAGCACTATAAAATAACACTAATTTTCTTTGTTTCTTCTGAATTACTGTTAATGATCAATTTTATTGCAGTTTTTCATTTATGTGCATTTTTTCCTGAACTGTAATATGGCAGTTTCTTTACAACAACACTTCTTATATTTCTTTATGCTACTGTTTTAACCTTCAGTCACACATGCTGCCATAGCATGTTGCTCCTTTCTGATAAAGGACAGGATTCTATCTAATTAAATAGATTGAAAGTATTTTACAAAATTGCTGCAAAGAAACACCATTCTTACATAAAAGAAAGAACCTTGTGTATTTCTGTATTTTTTATATGAAATAATGGATAAATAAAAATTTGTATCATTAGATTCCAAACAGCTAACTAGCAAATGCCTTCTTACTAAATAATAAGAATTTTATAGTAAAAGAATTTTATAGCTTAGTGACCATTCAGTTTTAAATATTTGAAAGGAATTTATAAATTTTGAAAGGATAAGATTTGTTATTAGTTAAATCTCTCAGACAAGCCCTCCTGATAGACAAAAATACATGTCTGTATTTCTTTCCAGGTTAAAAAGTTTAGTTCAGTGTGTCCCTCTTCAAGTAACAACACAAAAATGATAAATCTTGGTCGTACTCTACCTCAAAGTAGTAAATTACACTTTGAAATAGTTGCACAGAATTTGACAGTATATAACTTTGATAAAAACAATTAATCAAAAGCCCATACTCATAAAAGTGGCCAAAATATAACTCATTTTAAAATATATAAACCCAGTTACTTTTCATAGTTGCTTCCAAAAATGAAAATACCTTTGTGGTATTTTTGTGAAAAATACCTTGTGGTCTCAAACTGGACAGAGTTTGATTCCGGATATTAAGGAGTTTCTCTAGTTGGGATTTTTGAGTGCCTCCTTGGCCCTCAATTCCATGTTTCTGTCAGCTTTTACCTTGACTTTTTTCCCTCCATATTAGAAGACCCTTCTTTACAAGGCATAGTTGTGCTGTGTATCAACTGTCTAATCCAACCTTTTCCTCTCTAAAGACCCTCACAGGTAATTCTGATGCTTGGGATCCTAACCTCTCCCATTAAAAAATGGCGCTTTTCAGTTAATACCTACAAAATAACTAAAAAACTCCATAGGATAAACTTAATGTTACTTCTCACCAGACAACAGATGGACTAACAGATGACCTTTTTAGTGGTAAAAGATTGCTTCAGATGAAATTTAAGAGAGAAGGGTAAAAGACTAAGGTTGCATAAGAAATTGGTAGGAAAAATAATTTTCTCTCTAAAGAATCAAAGTTTGACCAAAATATATTACCTCTGTATTATTTTGCGTAACTATCAACTGTGTTAATTTCTTTTGTGTTAATTTTATTTTTGCAATGTCTACAAACAACACATTTTTCCAAAATATATATTAGTAGAAGTTACACTGGACCATCCCTTGAGATAGGAGAAAATACCTTCTTTAAAAGTAATCTGAGGAATGAGGATTGAAAAGATAACTTAAAGCTTCGTTTCCTTTATCTTATCACATCTTTGCTCCCTCACAGAAAACGAAGAGATAACTACTGTAGAAAAGAAAAACATACTGCACACAGACTTCAAGGCTGTACCCTTTCAGATCAGTTGATGGAGATCCAGAAAGGAAAAACCAGTTTTTCCTTATTTTTAACTACCATGTTTTCCTCAGTAAAACTGTTTTTAAGAATACAGGATTAGAACGTAAAAATTTGTACAGAATCCTACAGGGAAGGGTACTGAGTATCGGTAAGAAGTATGTATAGAACATTTAAGATATCAGAAGGTGAGGTTGAAACTGTAGAATCAGGAACCAAAAATTGTTTTATTGACTGCTACTCAAAGAACTTGTGAAAAATTTTGCGGACTGTGTCAGCAGTGGGCTGTGACCCAGACACATACGATTCTAGCTGTATGTCAGAGAAGGTGGTCCTGGTCTATATGTAAGACATAAAGTGCAGTGTGAAGTTCACTTTATTGAATACCATTTAATTCAATATTTGGCAAATATTCACAAGGAACAAACTGATAATAATCTTAAATACCTCATTTCAGTACAGCGACATTATATTGTGAATTAAAGAAGCTATTTATTGTAATATATTCACCATTGTTTTTTCTGTCAACAATTTTATCACTGAGATACACCTGCTAACATTTGTTTCAATGGTTCCAAAAGCACTAGAAGTTTGGAGGTTGTGGCCTATTAGCCTCTTCACGTTGAATAGCAGATCAGTAGAATACAATTAACTGTGAAGTGTTTATCATTATGAGCTAGGGTTCCCCACACTGATGATTTATGCAACCTGCTCGTTTTTTATGGTAGCTCTATCTACTCTTTCTGCTCTGGAACTATTCTAAAGCATTAATAAACACCACTTCTGATATCTTGCAAAATAGGTACTGTATTACATTAAATATTTCTTTGCAAATTACATTAATCTATATGAAAGACAACTTGAATTTTGTATAATGTCTGACACAATAACCCTGTTAGCATGTCAGTACAGAATTGGAATTATTATAAGGGCAAAATTTAACAGCAAAGAGTCATGAATCCCAAAAGATGTAGCTTAACAGGTTTTACCAAACTACCAATTTTTTTCCCCCAAAGAAAAATTACAGATAAGTAAGTCTTGACTACATTTTAGGAAAAATATCTAGGAAATTCAAGCGCACTTACATTTTAAAGCTGTAGGTACATATTGTGGGACCCTTGTGGACAAGTGGAACATGAGCCCCCAATGCACCCCTGCCTCAAAGGAGGTAAATGAGATCCTGGGCTGCATTAGACAAGATATTGCCACAAGTGCAAGGGAGGTGAGCTTCCCCTCTACTCGGGCTACTTCTCAGGTGCTGGGTTCAGTTCTGGTCTCCCATTCACAAGAGGATACAGAGCTACTGGAAAGAGACCAGCAAAGGGACACAGAGATGATTAAGGGACATTCATAGATGTCCAAGATCACTAAGGAAAGTCTGAGAGACTGGAAAACAGAAAGCTCAGTGATACCGCATTAGCGTGTATAAATACCTGAAGAGAAGGTGTAAAGAAGACAGAGCCAGGCTCTTTTCAGTGGTGCTCAGTGACACTACCAGAGGCAATGGGCACAAACGAACAGAGGAGAGTCCCTCCGAATATAAGGAAACACTTTATCAGTCTGAGAACTTAACTGACTGCTGGAACACATCCCTCAGCATAAGGCTTCTGGGCTCTGCATTGTTGGAGATACCAAAAATCCATCCTGGGCAACGTGTTCTACACCTCTGCTTGAGTAGGGGCGTAGAAACAGACGACCTTCAGAGGTGCCTGCCAATCTTAACAATTCTGTGATTCTGTAGTACTATCGTTAGAAATTAAAACAGTTTGTTCATCTGAAAACTGAAAAGCTCATTAACTTAATTATTAGTAGGTTGTGAAACCTGTCAAGAGGAGCCTTATCTGCCATGGAAGTTAGGATTTAACTCATTATTATTTCCACATTTCACAAGAAGAATCTGTATAATATATAAAAAATAATATATAATATTATATATTAATTAATTAGTC
>VYXB01002327.1:374103-410509 GCA_013397135.1 Pachyramphus minor | reverse complement strand
CTAGCTAGCTATTTGACAATTTTGTAGATGTCCTTAAGTAAACAAAAGTAACAAAAAGCAACTAGGAATAGTAGCATAACAACAAACAGTAAAAAAAACCCACCACAAGTGAAATTCCTGCAGCTTCAAAGATTTGTTTAGAACTCATACAGATGACTAGAGTTTGTTTTCATAAATACTTTATTAACAAGCTTCACTAAGTAGTAGACAGAGTTCTGATTCTGAAAAGAATTATGTTTTCTTAATTTGAAGCATATGAATAATCCTTCTAAAATCTAAGTAATTAAATTAGGAATACATATATATGCATATATATTTTAGCTAATGCATAAACACATGTATTAGGCATATGGAGAGAGATATGGACAGCTGATAACATTTTTTTTCATGACTCAGGCCTATATTTTTCACTGCAGACTACTAAAATCAGTCAGCTTATACATTTCACTTCTATTTGCACCTTCTAATCCTCACACACATGCACATTACACTTGAAGAACGGTCAGTGCAAAGAGAAACAGCGTTTCCTTTGAGGCTCAAATGTACACATATATACACTTAAAAACATCTATTTGAAACTCTGCCTCAAATTATAAATTCTAGTATTCAAGTGTTACACACCCAATTCACATACACAAAAACCCTTAGAGTTGGTTCATAACAGGAGAGAAATTTAAAAAGTAATTTTAATATTTTTCATTTTGTCATTAGAAGTACAGTGAGTGTGTATATATAGCATTTTTAATTTGATAATGAATTAATTTTTTCCTTAAGCTTTCAAAATTAAATCTTTTGTGGCTGGTTTGCTCCTTAAGAAAACAAAACAACCCCCCAAAATCACCCCACCACCAACAGAAAAATAAAAACAAACAAACCAGAACATCTTTTGTCTGATAGTCAGGATTTTCCAATCTCATACCACTTATAGTTGGAAATACATATATTTTTCTTAAAAAACAAAACCAACCACCACCACACAAATGGAAAAGCACATTTACAGAGATATAAGATACAAACAGATTGAAAAACAAATGAAGGATGTGCAACAGAGCAAGAAAATATAACCAGATTAAATTCTTCTGTTTGTAAAATGACATTTTGTTTCTAAATATTAAGTGCTATACCAAGAATCCTAAATTATATCAAAGGGAAAATATGAAAGACGAGCACACACAGTGCTTATTTTTCTGTCTTCTTTTAGACATATGATTATTTACCACCCAAAAGGTAATTATCCACTTTTCCTTTATTCTAAGCATCTATTCACTCCTCTTGAGTATGTGATTTGCATAAAGATGATCTCCTGGGAGTTTTGGCTCTATCTTAAAAATCACGATCAATTTCTGTGTAATCCAGCTGGATATGAAGCGAGATATGGCACATAGACGAATGGAAATGTAAGAAGCACCAAAGCGTGAAAGAAAGTCACCTTGAAGAGCTGATACCGCAGCATATTTTGCCTAAGGTTTCATAGCTACATTACACATGCAAGTTCAAAATATGAACTGCCTAAGTGAAAACTATACGAACAATCACCTAACAGAGCAGCTAAACATTACCAGAATGTACATCTTAGCAAGGTTAGGGTCTAGGTAAATTATGCCTTACTGATAATTTGTTTTATTTTCTCCAATTAAGTTGACAAATAATTTCCTGTAGATAGCTAAAATAAATCTGGATAAAAACTGGTTCTTTCAGCAAAGGGCGTCTGCGTCTAATTTGCTACAGTAGGCTACAGCATGTGTGCTCTCTTCTTGAACCAAGGAGAAAAGGTACAAGGTTACCACTCTCGATTAATAGTTTTAAATCTCATGATGATGTTCTAGAATGTTAAGTTGTCCTTCTATTTTGGCTATAAAAGTTATCTTAGAACTTCACTTATTCTCTCCTGCCCCCCTCTGACCCAAAGTCTAGTAGGTCAATCCATTTTGAGAATAACACTAGGTTATTTGTTTAAAATACATTTCTCAGAAAAATTCAATACAGAACTCCCCACCGAAACCAACTAAGATCAGATTTTGATTTCACTTAAAAGGATAAAAACAACTCCAAGGAACTGAGTTCTACATGCTTCCCTTTGGTTTATGCAGCTGCAAAATACCTTTACATCCTTATGACCAACACATTTCAGAACCTTACTCAGTTCTCAAGAAATTGAGTATCCATTCATTGCCAACAAGGAGGAAGAAGAGGAGGTTGAAATCTTAATATAAGTCTTGTTACTGAGACAGTAAACCATACCTAATGATGAAAAAGGTATGAAGTCTCTGATGTCTAAAGAAAAACCCAAGTATTTCTAATGATTAACCATGGTACAAATTGCGTTAATACAGATTTAATGGTTTTAATGGGGTTTTCTATTTGTTATAAAGGCATATTGATGACATTGATAAATATAACTGCATCAAATAAAAAATAGCAAAGCTTAAGTATACCTTTTCCTTCATCATGTGAATGTTTAATGAAAAACATATTATGATACTTTTTGTACTGATGGTATATATGAGGGTATTTAATTACTTTGTAAATAAGATACATGTAAGATACAAATAAGATACGTATACATAATTGCTTTGTAAATAAGATAAAGTATACAAAATTGTGAAAAAACAGAATTATTCACTCTCAACAGAAGCTAGAAGTCATTAGAGAAAAATTTCCAAATAGTAGATGTAATTTACTTAGCTCAGTATAATTCTAACAATTCTGAGACTTAGCCTACAAATTAGTGATTTATCTTTAAAAAGATACATTGATTGTAAACTTCACCAAAATAGACACTATACAAGATAGATGTATAGGTGAATAAGTGTTTCTTTCACAAGTGTGTAAAATATTAGAGAAGGTTTTTACATTTAGAGATATTTAGCCAAGATCTGAGGTCAATATTTCTACTTTTCATCACTAGACAGATGCCCAGACATTAAATTATAACTTTATTAAGTCTTTTTCCAGGTGGACATAAATATGTACACCACTGTACATATATCATAAAATACTATGATTTTAGAATTTGAAAATATAAGAACAGCCACATTTAATTGTGATTATTGTTTTACTGTGACATATGAAAGAAGAAAGTAGTTTATTGCCTCAGACATGTCCCACCCATCCATACTTTGCCCATTTCTAGTTTCATTCCAGAACAATGGAGACTTCCTAGTTAAAGATTACATAGGCTTAAAAAAAAATAAAATAAAATTTCAAGACTGAGTGCAGGTAAGTTAGCTTTTCTACACAGCCCTGTACCTAAACATGCAGCCTTTTTGTTTTCTCTTTCCTTCACAGAAAAACTCAGCTCTCTGAGACAAGCTATACGAAAAGTATTCAAGAATATTATGCTAAAAATGCCACAAAACCAGAAAATGAGAGCATGTGGGACCACAGCTTTCTTCAGCATTGAACATCAACCCCAGTGAGAAATAATATGTTGCTAGCAATTTAGTCAGTAGTATTAGCAGAATAAAGGAACAGAATTTAAAAGATTACTATTGAATGAGATAAAATATGAAATTTAAAAGCCCTTTAAATAATGAGTTTCTTGCTGTTAAAATTTGCTACAGCTAGATAGCAAAACAATTACTTTGTGAGAGATTGGAGGGAAAATGGCAACTTTATTTAAAGGGTAGACAAATTTAATAGAGTTATTTCTTTATTTCCTCCTTTGTATTGTCACACTTTCTGAGTGAGTGGCTATCAGGGACTTCTATGGATGATAACAATACAGTAACAAAGGACTACAAAACATGGTGTTTCCATAAGTGAACTACCAGTGGACGTGCACAATAGTTCTGCTTCTTTTATAAAATTCCTTTTAAGAGCTGGTCAGGAAATAACATTTTGCCTTTTGAAAAGAAACAAAAATCTCTGACGATTCTGCTGCTCGCGTAAGCTGCAGTTTGGGGTGCTTTGCCCTCTTTCCTTTCTTTACTCTGCAACAGTAGCTAGGGATGTGTATTTTCTCAGAAATACTGCTCAACATTTTTAGAAATCCTCATGTAATTGAAAAAGAAATAAATAAATCAGTGTGACAAATTTCATAATATTGAGTGGTTAATAATAACTGGTTCTATTTCTTGGAAGTAAATTCTTTAGTTGCCCAAATATCTTGCAAGAGTAACCTGTGTTAAGTTTTCTTTCCAGCTATAACCACAGACATTTCCAGTGTGTTTTCTGCACAATGTGAAAGGTTTGCAGTATTTTTGTAGTGGTCCAGCTGAATTAGAGCAGTAATTAGTTTATTTTCTTGTGTGTTCTGTTTTTTATTCAACTGGAAACCTCAGACGCGGCTCCTGTGAGAATGAGTTATGTTCCTCTGCCATAGGTATTCTTCCCAAAACTAGCATGACGGTATACTACATGAGGAATTCTAAATGGGGAAACCATAAAAACAATCCTAGCTCTGCAAACAGCACAGGGCAGAAGGAACTTTGTTAAAGTGAAGAGACAAAATGTATTGTGAATTAAGGTTCAGCTGTATAGCTTGAGGGGGTTCTACCAGGCCCAGGAACTTGAGCCTGCATTGACCCAAAAGCTCTTCCTATCCCTTTCTTATGATCAAAAGCTCACAGCTGCACACAAACAGCACTCTATTAGAAAATGGAGAACTACTTGAGGAAAAAAACTATGCATAAAAAATATTTTAGTGCCTACATTTTTTGATTTATTTCTTGGAAATACAACTATGGTAAAACTAGAGACACGTGAAGTCATGCTACATCATGGCCTGGTTGATCACCCAAGACAGTATGTGGTCTTGCACATGCACAATGTATGAATGGAAGAAAGGAAAAAAGAGATAATTAGCAACAAAGAATTACACAAATATGAAGATTTCTGTACATCAGGAAAGAAAGCAACAAAAAGAATAAGCCAGTTAGGAATTCATAAGCACAACAAGACTTGAAAGGTCCGTGGTGCTTTCAGGACTTACACATTTGTGTCCAGACTGATTTTAAGAACTTCAAAACTGTATGAATTCTGGAAAAATGATACTGCATTATGATAACCTCATAGCTGAAAATGCATTGGAAGAACTGGTCAAGACCAGATTTAGTAGATGTAGTAAAGGGAACCCTACATTGGTATTGTTATCCAGGTATCAGGAACATTTAATTAAATCATAAAGTGACAAATAATAGTTTACTCAAAAAGAAAAAAAAGAGTGGACTGTTTATTAGTTTTTTTAAAACAACTTCTAAATATACCATTTTAGAACAGTATCTAGAATGCTAGCATTTCATATTTTATTTGCTAAAAATAATCACAATTCACCTGCAGTAAAAGCTGAAGTTCATGTTTTATTTATAGACACTTCATTTTCAATTAATTTTGATCAATCATAGGACAGCATTTGTCTAGCAGTTTCCCTATTAAATGCAATTAAATTAAATGCGATAACTGTGTATGGCTTTTGAGAGTGGTGGTGGTNCAGCATTTGTCTAGCAGTTTCCCTATTAAATGCAATTAAATTAAGTATCTTTACTGTGTTTGGCTAAATGCGATAACTGTGTATGGTTTTTGAGAGTGGTGGTGGCGGCAGTGGTTTCTGCCATTTTTTGTTTGTTTGTTCTGAAAGTGAATAATCCATTTAAACAAGGAATAAAATGACCAAAAAATACAGTCATGCTCATGGGGAAGATTCAGGGATCTGAAGAACATGAGAGAATATTTCTTATGTAAACTATTACTCAGACATTTTTCTTCGTAACATAAATTTATAAAAATTGCAAAAAGGTTAGTAGCCAAGTGTAAGTGGCTTCATTTGGTGGTTCTAGAAGCTCCTATACTCACTTTTTATACATTCAACCACTTTTCCAACTGTTTCTTATGCAAGCTAGGACTAAACATTTTTCCTTTATATAGTTTTACACTAAGTACCAGAGTATTCTACAGAATTCTTCTTAAAATTTAATGAGCAATTCAAGTAAGTTATATGGGCAGAATGACTCTAGATTTCTCCTTGTCACACTGCAAGAATTTACTGAGCTTAGAAATACTGATGTCTTACAAACACAGTGAACAATTCAATAAGCTTACATAAGCAGTGTTTGTAAATAAATTGAAAAAAAAGGCCACTTTTAGATCAAAAGATTTATGGTATAATGTTAAAAGATCATTAATAAAACACAGAACATTATAAAGATCAGTACTAACCCTGGAGAACACATCAGAATACCTTAAGTAACCCATTTGGACAAGTGCTTTACCTTGACCTCCCCTACAGTCCGTAGGAAAAAGATACACTTCCTCCAAAGAAGGATGAAGTTGTTCCCAAACTGTTCTTTGTAGTAGTCTCCTCCTGTCCAGAAGTGCAATTCCTTGAAGCAACATCACACTCTAAATACTCTGGCTGTCATTTAGGATATGTAACTCTTGGGTCAGATTAAAACGAAAAGGAAATCCTGCTTCGTAACCAAGAGCTGTAGGTCTGCATAACCTCTAGCCACTTCCCACTTTTTACCTCACATTGGATGGATTTTAGCAGACAGACTAACTAATTTTAGCTAATAGCTATCATGTTTCTTTAAGCATCACCTCCCCCTCCCCCCACCCCAGTTTTGAAAGAGGGATTTAAAGAGCAACAACAGAGCAGCTGAGGATGTTTATAGAAAACTCTTTCCAAGCATCCATGTTGAATGAGAAAATGCCGTAAAGGAAAAAGAAGAGAAAGTAACAAGTAGACCAACATCATAAAACGATCAGTTGCGTGCAATGGTTTCATGATGGGAATAATGATGAAAGGGGGGTTAGCTTCGGGTAGAAGCCAGCAGATCAGCCAGAGATGCAAAGTGAAAGCCGAGAAGCAGCTGGCTAGAAGAACACAGTATTGCAAAGGGCTTCATCATCATCATGGTTTGGCTTCACGAATGAAGATTTCGAAGGGCTCTACCCACGCTTGCTACAGGTTCGCTGATGGCTGAAATGGCCAATGTGCAACAGACAAGTTCAGTTGCAAAAGGGACAACAGAAGGACTCCCCAGGCAGTATTGACTGGACGCGCTTGTTTCTGTGTTGTCTTTTCTCCTCAAGAGTGATCTTGCAAAGGGCTACATGCAGGGTAAAAATCACTTTTGCCATAACGTAAGAGAAATGGAAGCTGCAACTTTCAGGAAGACAAATTATTGTGAGTGATTCAACTACATTGTGAGAAAGAACATTATTGAGAAACAGTCTTTGGAAATAGGATATATTTTAGATAGAGGAATGCAGGGCAATCACAATTATTTGGCCCAGAAACAGGGCCAAATTTTACTAGATAGTAAAATTGTTTGTAGCAACTGTGGAGAAAATATGAAAACAACCTTTGCAAGTCATGCCTGCCAATTTCTCATTAATAGTCACCTATAAAACCAAGTAATGGTTGTTGAATGAAATCTTTTATTGGTCATCTCTTAACATTGATTCCAATCTGAATTGTTAGGTGACAGAATTAAACTATATTTTTTAAAAAACTTTTACTCGCAGTTCTGGAAATTGTATTGGACAATTTGAAAGCATTTTGACTAATATCAAAACACTGACTGAAGTAGTTGAGTACTCTTTTATTAGAAAGAAGACACTGAACCAAGTTCAATGGCTGGAAGTTAAAGCTAGATAAAAAGGAAACTAAAAGTATACTCTATAGTGAGACTTTCTAAACTTTCTTATCACTTGTCTTGAATTGCTCAGAGATCACTTTAAATCTGTATTGGGTAACTTTCCAAATGATATTCTCCCACAGAACTCTTAACCTTACTGAAGCATCACTTGCTGTAATCTGTTGGCCTTTTTATTAAATGCTATGTAGAGAATGAGAGTAGTTCTTTTTTCCTGTGGTTATTTCAAACCGTTATTTTGTTGTTAGTTATGGGGCTTTTGTTTATTTGGTTTTTAAATAAGTTCACTCTTTTAATTTTCATTATTAAGCGTGTACTGTGAACAGTTTCAGTATAAGATAGACTTAATGGAGAAAGTGCAACTAAAAGCTTCCAAGACAGTCAAGGCACAACATACGAAAAAGCTGAGGGAAATACAGTTGATCAAACTTAAAACTAATCCAAGGGAAAAACCTATTATGTTAACAACTTCATGCAGAAGATTAAGTGAAGTTGTTCTCAGAAATGCATAGCAGAAGTGTGAGAGGCAATGGACACAATAAACATGGGAAATGTAACTCAATAAAGGAAAAAGCTTCTTCAGAGGGAGTAGAGTTAGTCATGGAACTGGGGTTGAAAGATGATTGTACAACATCCGTCCTTGGAGATATTTGAAAATTCAGTTGTGCAAAGTCCTGAGCAACCTGCCACAATTGGCCCTACCATGAATATGAGGTTACACTATACAGCACCTGTGTGAGTCAACAAAGACAGGCAGCAGAACAACCCCAAACCCACAGCTAAAATGCAAAGAGTAAATTTATTTCATTACCTCACTTACTGGAGGATCCCAAAGCAACACTCAGGTGGAGGCACACAAGCGGGAATACAAGCAGTGTTAAGGCTTAGTCCATTCCAGTGGGTGGCAGGCCTCCAGTTTGCACCCATTTATCAAGGACGCGCTCATGCATAGTTTACCACTCTACTGTAATCTCCTCTGCGCTTTTTATGATCTCTGAGCTTTGACCTCTCTACCAAAACAGAGAGCCAAAGCACAGAGCTGAAAAACCCCGTTTCCTTTCGTTCTAGGAAAAGATTAATATATAAATCATCCAAGTAAACAGAAGAATGATTTTCAATGAAATCATTGGCAACCCAAAGCCTTTTCAATTTATGTTAAGTAGTAAAATATTTGAATTGTTTTCAATTTCATTAAATTTTCTTTTTAATTTATGTAGTAATGATAAGAAAACTCATATTTGCCATATAAGATAATCTCCATTTAGAAGCTCATACAAATTAAGCTTAAAGTTTTTTGTATCTTTGTTTACTATTCATACATCAAGGCAAGAGTTCAGTAAGCAATCAATGTATAAAATATAAAGGGAAAGTACCAGAAGTAAATAATTTTAAAACTACTTAAGACAGCAAAAGCACCATAGGAATAAACTGGGAGTACCTCTGAAAATCTCTAAAATTACTTCTTAAAAGCTAGAAAATTACCATATGATAAGGTCAAGAGTGCTAAAGTAGATAACACGTGTTTCATGAGAAGTGTGGTTAATGTGCAGCTGGGTTTTTAACAATTCTTTAAAATATAAAATATGGGGTAAGAATTCTTCTGACACTGGTGCGTTTAGTTCCCTTCCAAATATGACATAGTAATTGATATAAGAGTTGAGAGCTGATATAATAGTTGAGAGCATTCTAGTAACTATTTGCTATAATGAATCCCTGAGTTAAACAAAAGCTTGCATACAAAAATTTTAAGATTTTTTTCTTTTTGCTGAAGAACTATAAATTACGGAGCTTCTTTAAAAGTCCACATTATTTATTTTAATTATTGATGCTTATATTTCTTCATCTTTCCTTAATAGTTTCCTCCTCTTCACACCTCTTCAAATGCTGTTTTGTTTTCCACACAGACATTTATCTCAGATGGTTCATAGCACCCCCAACTGCCCATGAAAACAAAACCGAAAAATATTTGAAAAAAAAAGGTTATTTCTGTATTATTTGTGTCTCCAATGGTATGCAACATGCACATATTCACAAATAACACAGAGGATTTCTTAGCCAAACAAATGACATGAAGTGTCAGGTTGTGGCCATCTACTGGTATCCAACAGCAGTTGGCCAGCTGCTGACTGATAAAAGACTGGAAAGCTGCAGGAAATGTATATCAGAAGAAAGGAAAAGAGGGAAATAATCTTAAATACTAATAAAAATTATTAATTTAAAATTGCATTTTATCCCAGGTAAGCAGAATATAGAATTCTCTTTATTGGGAGAAAATGTAAGAATGGTTGTTTCATCAAGTTGTACAAACTCGTGTCTTAATTTCTGGAGAACTCCTTTCCTTTTGGAAAGTGTTGGCAATTTGATGTCTGTTGGCTACCACGCTCCAAGGCAGCCCAAGTGAGGCTAAAAATGCTGAAATAGTGAAGTACCTAGGATCATTTGCTGGGCTGACACAGACCCATTCAAATTGCACACAAAAATCATTCTCAGTAAAGTCTGCCTGTTGTCTTCTGCCCTTTCAGACTGCCACTATTTGAAAAACCACTAGATAAAAGTAGGTAACCGCATGCACTGGCAGGCTTGGACTGACCTAGTGAGCAAGCCACAATCTTCACAAGAAACAAACCTGCTCATTTGTAAGCAATGCACTTGAAACAAATAAAGCATGTAACAACTGTAGCAAAATGCAATAAATCTTAGTATAAAGAGAGAAACTTGCTTTTTCAGGCATTAATTTATGCCAATCATAAATTACATATGTTTTATATTACCTAGGACAATAAACCTTATCACTTCATTTATAATTTTATCAGGAAAAAACCCCCAAACACTAATTATATTTATATTCATATTCCTGCCATTAAACCTTAGACGGCACTCAACTCTCACCTCTATGTTCATATTCACTAATACAACACACTCTTGCTACTTAACAAAATACTCCCATGTAACACCACAGATCATATAAAAATGTAGAGTGGCAAAAAGAGAAGGACTTTACCTACTTTTCTCTTGATTCCTTTCCATTAACCTCATACAAAGTTTGAAGAGATTAGGACTACAGCTGAGAAAGTTTCTGCTCAAGGTTTATACAGTGAAAGAGCAGTAAAAATGTATACCTGAAACCCAATATTCCTATTAAATCACTCAATGCACTGAGACAGAAAATATTAGTTGTATAATTAAGTATTGCACCAACAGTAATGCTGTCTTGACAACAGTATTCCAAACTCCATTGTTTCTATTTAGTGACTTCTAGAGCTGCCTCTGGCGAAAAACAAAAAACCAAAAACCAACAAACAAACAAAACCAACAACAACAACAACAAAACCACACCCAAAATAAAATAAACAAAAAACCCAACCAACCAACCAAACAAAAAAACCACAACTTTTTTTGAAGAAATTGAGTTCCTCATCGTTTCCTAAATGGAACTGACACTTTTCAGCATATATTATTCAGAAGCAGCACACAAGGCAGGAGTGTTAGTTATTGGCAAAACATCTTTAAAAACATTGCTCACTTTTTTCACTTAAGTGCTGCCCACACCAGAGGAAGAAAAGAGACAGAGCACTAAGAAAATCAATCCCTAGATGGCACCGTTATTCTGTCATTTTTACTGCGTAAATCCTTCCTTAGTCTGGGAAGGAATAGTGTTGCTTTTTTTTTTGGTACAATTTCTTAATGGATTTGTGGCAGGCATCACAGGAATGAGTTCCTAGTCCCTATTATTTTAACTATTCTGTTCACAAATCCATATAACCCCTCTCCTTTTTCAAGCAGGTTGCCTGCATGTTCCTTGTCATAGTTGTCACAAAACCAGTGCAGGTATGATTTGTGTTTTACAAAAATATTTTAGTCATGGCCTGCAAAAGATAACTAAACAATTGCTGTCACAATTTGCAAATAAAATGGAAATAAACCTAGTTTTGTAACATAACCTAAGGATGCTATGAAGAACAAAGCCTCCAGAAAGCAAAACAGATTCTTTCTAAGCATTATTTTTTCATTTCACTTCGTTCGTGTGACTTTCTCCCAGCTACTACACTGCATTTCATCGCCACCTGCTGATGCACACAAAAATAGCAGCAGAGAAAGCCGATGTCAGAAATTTAGGGCTTCAGGTTCTGCACACTGTACGTTTTTCTGTTGTTGAATCATGGAGGAATATTTATGTAGTAAAGATAATGTTTAAAATGGTCAATGTTTAAAAAGTTTAATTTAAAAGAAAAGCATATGAAATGGGCTGGTGTTACTTCTAGCGCAGCAGTTCCTTATTTACGAAATAATGTCTCATTGGAATCACTTGGCTTCTGGACACAGCATGATGCAGCAGCCTTGAACAGCAAACATTAACTCTGAAGTTGAAAATTAATGTAAAAAGGATAAAGGCAGAAGAGAACTGTATGATAACTATTTGAATTAGTGTTAAGATTGAGAATAAAACAATTTTTTTCATAACTACAGTTTATTGAGATGTTTAAGCACTTGGTAATTCTAAGCAGCATCGGAAAAAATAAATATTTATTTTGCTGAATAACAGCGTAAGTGCCAAAATACCTAACAGCCAATTGAAGGGGCGCACTGGCTGTTATGTTAGAGCATATCCTGTACAACAGGATTGTTTATTGACAATTGTACATCAACTTTTAACCTCTCAAGGGCTACCATTCATTAACATTTGTCAGTAACAGGAAAGGAGAAAAACGTGCAGATGCATAAAATCCAAAGCCCATTGTCATAGAACACCTTAACATAATGAAGCTGTGGATTACCATAATACTTTGAATGTTGAATTTATTCTCAAACCTCTGTCAGATAATGTCCCAATCGCTAATTTAAATTTACCATCTTCTCTCTTGCAATTTTATATTTGAAAACAAGGTTGAAATTAAAAAACAAACATAACTCAGAGTTTTTATGTTTTTACTTTATACATCATATACATTAGTATTACTTACCTTAATGCACCACTATATAAACACTACATATTGAGGGTGTGGGTGTATGTTTGTGTGTAGGTTTTGATGGGGTTTCTGTTTGGGTTTTGATTGGTTTTTCAGTAGTGCAGAATTTATCAGCCTTTTCTGTGCATATTCATTCTCATACTCCATAAGCTTTGTTACTTGGAGTAGTTTAAAATGAAAAGGGGTTTTTTAGAAAACTCAATCTGCGTGACATATACAAACCCCATAATTTTTAAACTACAAAAAACCCCATGAAGTGGAAATTATGTCTGAACTTAATGTATAATGCTTGCCTGATGTTGTTATGCCTTGGGGTTCATCAAGCCAGAAGCTATTATATAAGATTTAAAAACATTAAGGAAAAACATTTCTGGTACTAATTACCACCAGTAAAAGTACATGGCTTAATATCTTAAAGTTTATGACTTTCAGTTAGTTTTTTTATTATAAGAAATCATCATCTTGTATTTAAATGGGACAAAAAGATTTATACATTGCAGAAACTTGAAACACAGAATTTTTCAGATGCTACTGTTCAAAAAATATATATACACATACGTCGTCAATATTCTAAAAATACATAAATAGATTTTCACCAAATTGATATTTCAACAATATTTAATGCATTTCTAAAAGCTACAGAGTCTTCCCCCTCACCCTTGTAAGGTAATTTTCAAGTTGAATCATGTCTTATTGAAAAGAATAACAAATTTCTTACTGTTATGTATCCATAAAAGATGTGACACACATGAGATCACTCTTTGAATAAATATTTACAATATTTTGAAGAAGAATTCCCAAAAGGAAAAGCAATTGCAAAGTCAGCTACAGTAATAAATAAGAGGAATGCTTCAGATACTGTACTTATGGTGTGTTTGTGCTCTGTTGAGCAAACTGAAATAGCTGAAGTTCAAACCAGAAAATAAATTTAAGTGATTGGAGACCACATATGTAGGCATTTACTGTATAAAGAAAAGGAATTTCATCTTAAGTGCTTATTACTATGCCTCAATGCACAGGAAGGTCTAGACATTGCTCTTCTAATTTAAGAATTAATTTCAAGGAATGAAGGATTAGCTAGCAACTCTAAGTATTTATCCTAAGTCAATTAAGAAAAGCTTTTTTTTAATCTGAAACTCTCTGAAAAGGATTGCAAATTCAAGTATATAAAACAGTTTTCTTAGAGGAACAGTGTGTATGTTTTTTTCCTCTCCAAACTGATCAGAGAGAAGTTATATTTATCTGAGCAATTTTCCAATTAACCTCTTTTTTTTCAAAGATGAGACAATAACTTTGTCAGATCAACTGTTTCAACAAATTTGCAGACTTGAAATTGATTTGGTATCTTTACTAGGTGTTATTTACCATTCTTCAACTTGTCACATGCCACATTGAGTTTACAAGCTGCCATTTTAATTTAGATTCCTTTTATGCACAGAAAATTCACTTACTGTATACATTGACTTACACTCATATTACTCTTGCCACACCATAACCATGCAAAAGCATGAACATGTTCACAGCAAGCAACACATAACCATATGTTTTCAGTTGTTTTTAAAGCCCTTCAAGTAACCATTGATTTTGCTTTGAGGGGAAAAAAAAAAGAATAAAATAGAGAGAAAATATGAAAGGGGCAGGCAGTGAAAAAAACCCCTCATTTTTAAATGCAGAACTACATAAGCAACACTAGAAAAATATCGTCTCTTCTGAGATTGAGCTTCAGGTAATTATATTGGACATTAAGTCTCAGTATATTCTATGCTAAATACTGTTTGATATAGAATAGTGATCGAATTAAGAAATAACACCTTCACCCATCACACAGAGTATAGAACATTAAGAATGAAACAAGTCAAGGATAAAGGAAGGACAGACAAGACAAATGCCTCAACAGTGAGATACACATAAACATGCCCCCACACTCCCTCATTCTGCACAAAGCCAGCCAGTCAGATGGATGATATGGGGACACATCGGGTCTATTGCCAGTGCAGTGCATTGCCTACAGATCTATTTTATAAAGCTTTCCTGCTCCTAGAGTAAGTAATATAAACCTCACGTCTTGGAGAGGGCTGGATACCATGGTATTCAGTGGGTTTGCATATTGTAATAGAGATTTCCTAAGCTCTTTTCCGTATTCTCTTCCCGCAACACATCTGAAAACATATTCTTATTTGTAATTAGTGTAAGCATAGGGCTGTGCTGACACAGCGTTTTCGTTTTGATACAGGGAGTTTGTATCTTAAAAAATACTTCTCATGCTGCTTTTACCACTTAACCACACACACAGTCTGTAAAATACTGACTTAACGTTAACTTGCTTAATATAAATTCTGCTCTCAAAGGTTGTTCTAAGACACACTATTATATAAATCAGAAGATAACTTTTGTTTGGTTGATGCTGGAGTTCAAACTGAAGGGGTTTGTAAGAAAAGAAAAAAATTTCCTTCAGAAGTTCCCACCACGCAGAAGATCTAAGAAAAAGAGAGAATGCTTCCCTGGATTAAGTTAAAAATCTACCTCCAAAGGAGGAATACAGATATTATCCCTAGGAAATAAAAGATCATGCAGGTTTAAATAAATTCTACCAGAGATTCTCCTAGGGCAACTGAGATGCAAATATAAATTATGGTTACAAATATGATGCCACAGCATTAGGGAAGCCTTTTTGCCTGAATACCAACTTGCTAGTTGTGGTCCAGAGATATGGGAGCTCTGCAGGCTATAGGGTACTTTTCAGGCTTCTCTGGGCTATCGGTGACACACACCATCCATTGTGAACAATATTGTGGCATTAAAAGCACCCCAAGTGAAGCATTCCGTTTGCTTGTATTAAAACAAACAACTGGCAGTGTAAGAAGGTATCTAGATACTGATAGCGGGGAAAATAATGAAGTCATATCAAGTTTTCTACATTAAAAAGGCTGAAATTTTGTTCTAGATTTCACAGCATTTTGCAAGATGATTTATAATTCTCAATGTATACGTTGTCACCATGTCTGTAGACTCTTTCATTTCAGGATCTAGCATGCAACTTATACGATCCTTTAAAATCCTCATAATACCTCTCTGTTTGGTCTGCATCTCTGTTCCTCTCTATGTAATATAAATTTCTTTTTGCCACCACAGCAGCAGATTTTGTCAATAATACAGCAATCTAAAAAGTAATATACAATTAGCAATCAAAGTAAGCGTAAATAATTAGAACCACCTCCATCACATGGAAAATAATCTTCTTCGTATCACTGAGTATTTGGAGTTCATTCTCATTCAAACATATTTTTCTCAGAAACTAATCTGTTAATCAGGCAAATCACCACTGCCGTGAAATACAGCTAAGGGAAAAGAAGCTAATAAATATTTTATTTATTTTTACTGATATTCTACTTCAGCAATTTAAATAACATGCAAAACACATGATCATTAAAGATCTGTTACAATATAATACAGATATAGCCCTATCCTTGAACAGTAGTTCAAAAGTGTAGTAAAAGCAAAACCAAATCAAATAGCTTCTAAAAGATTAGACAAGAAAGATAATGACTTGCTTGGATACAAGGGAAAAACCAGGGCATACAAAAGCACTGCTCTGCTGGAGGAACCAACTCTAACTTTTGCTAAGCATCTATTTAGATTACCATGGAAAAAAGGTAGTACTTTGGAGTACCTATTCTCATGATAATCATTTTCACTAGTAGTGAAAAAAGACTAGTAATCTTTTCAGGAGATAAAAAAACCAAAACATGGTCTTAAATGTCCTGTCTAACTCACTACCTATATGTCTATTAAAACCCCTCTGCATCATTTCTCTTTCTCCACTTATAGACAACTGTAGTGATAAACACAAAGTTTTAGTGTATTTCTATGGGACAACTAATTTAATGTGGAATAAAACTATGCTGTTTTGATGTAACAATATTTTGCTTTCTGCATTCAGAAACAATTTGCCCTTTGCTTTATTTTCTCCTACCACAATGACATTACTCATGAGCTTTGTGTTTTGTGAGTTTTCTGTTGGCTACAGAGGACTGACAAATGCAGCTTCCTCCACAGGGTATTCTCATTGTCCTGATCCAAATAAAAATGAAAATTGATTGAGATCAATGTAGCTTAAGCATCAATTTAAGTAAATCAAGTTTTTATTCTGTTCTCTGAATCCAACAGAACTGTCAAATATATGTAAAACTTCTTCTAGAAAATATTTTTTCAGTAGTATCTATTCATCCCTAATCTTTACCAGAAATGATCGCAAAAATAAGAATACTATAGGGGTGAAGAGAGGTATGAAAGGAATAAAAAAAACAACAAAACCTAAAGAAATCATATTACCACATAGAACTAAACTTTGACATCTAATTATGTAGTTTTTATTACTATTAAAGACACTGTTTAAATTTTATTCTCATTTTTCAAGCAAGAGGTGAATGTCAGGCTAATGGAAGATGCTCATTAGATATTTAAAATTAGTCTCTCACTACTAACAATATTTTATCTTTCTATCCTATCCAAATAAACCCGGACAGCATATTAAATTTTATCTGTGAATATTGTTATGATAGACGTAAAACTTTAAAATCCTTCTTCATTAAACGAAGCCTCTAAGGTCTTAAAAATATTCAGAATCTATAGTTACAGGTGCAAGTCAAGAAATTGTATAAAAAAAAAAATCAAGAGAACTCTTCTACTTTTCAATATATATTTGCCTGGGGGAATGAACAGGACAGAGAATTTAAGATAACTTTTTTTCATTTAATATCATTGATTCACAGTAAATAATATATGCTTGAGTATTTTGTCCTCTCATTTCTTTTCTATATTCCACAAGGTACAAAGAGTCAATATATTAGATTTATGTTGACTAATACTTTTACAAGTTAATTTTTAAAAAGTTCTTCTTGCTTAACACTGTAGGGAAAATACTTTCCTCATTATATTTAACAGCCAAACCTACTCACATCCAGTGAAATCAGGAAGCAGCTTCAGTAATGCTGAGGGTCATTAAAACTGAAGACATGCGCACAATTCAGTAAGGAAATTTTTACCTAAGATTTAATTTTACATAAATCATTTTACAATAGTACTACACAAAGTTTCTGCAAAAGCATTCCATGAAACTCTGCTTTTTATATTGGAGATCTTTTTTCCTCAAGGATTTGTATGAGACACTGAAAGTTTATATAGAATTCTCTGCCCCATCCAGCTATAATGCCTCTTGTTCAGTAAGGGGTCTCAGAACAAAGAGAGAACATAAGTGATGAACCATCACATGGGAGGATCAGTCTGGCAAAAAGCTGATTCTTTGTATTAGCCATTAAAACAAGTCATTCCAGCTTCACATCTTTCCAATCACCTTGTCTCTTAACTCTTGCATGAAGCAATTCAAGTTCTTGCTTTTGACAAGAGCTGAAAAAGCTACTGAGATCTTGAGAGGTAGAGATTCAGAATATGAGAACTTCTACTTTTTGAACATGCCCAGCATAAACCCACTGTGCGAAATCCTAAATGAATGTGATGTAGATTAGTTTTTTTCCAGGGAAAAAACAGGTGTTTGGGGTTAACACATACTCCAGCTGACCACATGTTGTGATAGAATGGAAGAGTGCATACACAAGCTACCCAGCAGTAAGATTTATGAGTACTTTGAGTCACAAGAAGCTTACAGCCCCATTGCTGTGCCAGCAGCATACCAACTGCACATGTTGAAACTATGATTTCCTTTTCCAAGGCTTATAGCAATAAAATAGCAAGATACACAACCAGGCACAAATCTCAGCACTGTGCTAACTTTGAAGTACCTACTAAATCACAGTGTCTATAGGCAGTCTGAAAGAAAGTGTCATCAAATTTTTTAAGCGTGCAAAATCAGCGATCTTCTTTAGCTGTCTTTTCAGAAATTACTAAACTGTTCCACTCTGTTAACACAAACACATAAGACAAAAATCAACCTGACCCTGACATGAAGTATTCCTGTCAGAATTTCAGCCCAATCACCTATTCTTAACTAAGTTTTTAGATCTAGCCTGTTATCTAAGAAGACAGACAAGAAGAGTTAAAAAGTCTTACTTACAGATGCAATTATTTTAAAGTTAATAGAAAGAAATGTTTAATCTCAAATATTTTATCACACATCAAGTTCAAATAAGGTACACACGCTTTAATGAATCTTATAATATAAAGAGACATTTTTTCATATTTTGCAGCAACTTTCTTATTAAGATGGAAAATGGGACAGAACTCATAGTTTTAAGTCTATGTGAACTTCATTTAATTTTAAAATTTAAAGACAAATGCTGAAAGTAAAACCTTATCAAAAGATAATCTTGAGGAAAAAAATCATGCCATGCATCACGTGTTTTTTAATCTTGGCACAGTGATTTTGAACATGATTTAAGTCAATGTGTCTATAGTATGTAGAATGTATAGAATCAAAGAGGCTGAATTTCTACACACAAAATGGAATGCATTCAGCATTTAAAAAATCATAAATTAACTAAGCCAGTCATCTCTACTCTTCTTTACTAAATGATACCCTATGAAACTATTCTTGCTTTTTTCTAATAGAACAAATTATTTTATTTTAAAAATCCCCACAATATAATTTCCTTTTTTTTTTCTTATTTTAGTTCTGCTGAAAATACTCTGGCCATTACAACAAAAAGGAATTTTGTATATACTTCAGGAAAATTTCTCAAGCCAAGTCTTAAAAAAACCGTGAAAGACATAATGAACTAACCTTAAAAATAGATTTTAGAAAGAAAAATAACTTATTTTTCTGCTGTGCATAGTGATCAAGTAAAGTTTCAAAAAGGTAAGGAAAAATTAATTTGCTTATTAAAATGTTTTNGGATTTTAAAATACTACACTGAGTGCCTGAAGAAGAACAGGGGCATTGAGACCAAAATGTCTTAATGAAGCTTATCAGGAACTGTAAATGTGAAGAGTCACTTGAAGGGGCTGGGGAAGGCTGGCTAGAGATACTTTTCCATGGTTTTTTATTGTTACTTGTGTCACAGAACACAGAAGATAAAAATGAAACAAAAAAAATCACTCTACTCAGTAAAACAGTCAAGGACTGCATATATCTGCTATGATTTATTTAAAAACAATACCAAAATCTTGCAAAATAATAATAATAATAATAATAATAATAATGAAGAATGTCCTCCAAATCCTTTGCAAGTGCTGTTTTTGTGAACTTCTTGTGAAATTACATCAAAAACCCAAAAATATTAAAGTGAGATAAGAATAGCAAATAAAAACTAATGTGAACAGGCATGTCAGATGACAAACAAGAATTAGAAAATTTTCAAGCCACATTAATAATTGCCAGATTTACCCCTTTTTTTAGTAATTGTTGCTTAAATATTTTGTTGTTGTTATATCTAGGTACACTTATTCAAATACATTCAAAATAGTGGTTTTTTTACTTAGTAAAGAAATTGTATATAATGATGGGACCTATTGAAAGAGAACTAAATACATAACTAAATGCAATTATTGTAATTTAGATATGCTTTTTAATTCAGTCATCTGATTGTTATTTTCTGGTTTATTATGAAGCATATATATGTGCATACATATAACCCCTAGAAGATTTTGATCCCATTTCATTTATCATGCATTATCTGCTTTAAGACTGGGCAAATTTGGGTTTTGTTTTTTTTTTTTTTCTCCAGGTGCTTATAAACTTTGCCAAACCTTAATCTGTCATCTTGAAGTTTTTTATGCAACTATCAGCCTTCGCTGATTCCTGAACAAAATAAATACACTCCAGCCCGATATTTCCAGAATATTTAGCTAGTCAGTCCTAAATACTATGTAAAACTGTTTCTAGTTTTCCCATAATCCAACTATTTGGTGAATTGAGAGGGAGGATGAAGATATGGAATTGAAATAATTTTTAAAGGGACTTACTGTTAAACTTATATCTTAATCTTTATAAAAAACAATCCATTTAATCCTCCTTTCACCAAACACAACAGACCACCCTTACATGTGTTGTCTCTGCAGGGCTGATGAAATAAGGGTACATTTAAAATCACAGAACAGTTTAGATCAGAAGGGATTTTAAAGATCGTTTAGTCCACCCCCCTGCAACGAGCAGGGACATCTTCAACAATGTTAGCGTTGCAACATCATACTGCATCTGTATAAGGGACACACAACCCTTAAAGGTGGCAGCTTTAGAAGAGTAGCCTTAAAGAGAATAGTGGCCATAACCTTAGAGATAGTTGACCACAATATTCAGGGTGAGTTAAATCATTGCTCCTTAGTACGACAGTTCTCTAAGGATAAAATAAGAGAAGATAGTTCTCTGCCTGTATAAAGCAACAGGAAGCAGATACTTTGTGTTCTTTCTAAATTCAGACTTTAAGATGCATTTGTGTCTTTGAAGCGTTTGCTTTCCATTAATTCTACATAACTTTCACAGCATCTGTTCTGTGAAGTTTTGAATATTTTTTTTTTTTTTTTGCAAAACCAAGTGATACAACCAAGTGATGGACAGTTTTAAGGCAAATCTATCACAGTCTTTTTGATGATGAAAACAAGAATAGGACAAGAAGCCAAATAATACCAGAAGAGTAGCACCTCAATTACCTCATCTCATCTCTTCTTTAGGCCATGCAAGTCTGCCTTGTGAAAGCTCCTTGGACTGATTTAAGCTACCTAAAAGCTAATATATGCAATTTGATACTGCCAAAAAAACCCAATCCAAACCAAACAAACAAATAAAAAAATCCAACCCCAAAAAGAAAAACACCAAAAAACCCCCCCTTGTCTATCTTCCCTCCTCCTCCCATGCCCATTCTGCTACTCCTTTCTTCCTTCTTTGCCATACCTAACTTTGTTCCATTTCTTATTCCTTTCCTAGCACTAACTGGATCTCTTCAATTAGCTCATTTCAATAAGAAGAACATGTCAAAATTTCCCCAACCTAGTTGTACAGAGTACTAATGAGTTATTTTGCTAATTTTCTGAAGGTACCCCAAAAGCGAAGTGGTAAGACTACAGCCTCAAATGAAGGTGGCAACAGCAAGAAAGACAGAGGAATTCTTCTCCCTTTTTCTCTTCTTTTTTTTTTAGGGGGACAAAGGGGTAATTAATTGTCATAATATTTTTGAAAGCATTTTCCAACTCAAATTAACATAGAAAGACAAAACTTCTCAACCGATTATTTCAGCTCAGGTGAAGATGACAACCTAAGGAACAATGGTAGTGTATAAAGGACACTCGTATCTTCTCTCCTTCCATGGACCAACATTTCTTGTTAAGGCTCTGAAGGGAACAGAGGAATGGTCATAAATATCTCAGGCTGCTCTGTTACACATTCCAATGGTTTTCTATGAGAAAACCTACAGATTTGGGGTTCATTCCCTTCTACTTCCTGACAGAGACACAGTAATATAAAAACAGGTGCATCCATGAAAATTTATAAAAATTAGGTAAATGTCAGCTGAGACCTAAAAGGTTTCAGTCTTCAGAATACTCTGACACATTATAAACATTAAATAGTAAGGTGCAGTGCAGAGTTAAAGTAACTTCTAACCTAATTCAGTCATTTCTTTCTATGCAAAAAGCTCCCTGTTGTCTCCTCCCCTACCTCGCCAAAAATGCCAGGACGCTTGCAAGCTTAATATCATTAAAACAATATTAAAACTCATTATATGTTTCCATTTTAATGAAATAAATATTACACATAGTTTTTGTCTCTCTCTTTTTTTTTTTTTTTTTTTTCTGACAAAAGAATCCTTAACTAAAACAAAAAACAAACAAACAAAAAAACATTAGCAGGTTGAAAGCCTATTAGAAAACTGAAAAGAAGGCCCCTTGGAAAGTAAGAAGAATCTTTTCAGCTGTCTTACATATTGCAACTTTCTTTTATACAAAGTTTCAAGATGACCAAATGGCTCTAAGGACAAAAAATGGCTAGAGTTAATCAAATAAGTTGCGAGTTAAAAAAGATAAAACTGTAAATGCAGATAGCAGCATATAAAGTTAAGACTGGAAGATGATTTAGGCCTTAGGCTCTATACAGTAAAAATTATCTAAAATATCTCCACTGATGAAAGACAGAGGTCTTGTTCTGCATCCTTTCTCACCTACATTTGCTTTTATCTGTTAAAGTTCAGTTGGTTCCCTGGCATTTGGGTAATTAAAATCTCAAAGTTTTCCACTATGGAGATATCCTTGTGGTCTGGCAAACAGCAGCTGATGTGGCCAGGATTCAAGTCTGAAGAATATGCGAAAGGATCATCCAAAACGTCTTATCAGCACAGTTACCTAAAAATTATAATACTAGAGTACAACCCTTGGTCAGACTAAATGTCAACCAGAAGACTACAATGAGGTTTTAAAGAGTCATGTCTAGAAAAGCATAAAGGAATAATAAATATTTGTATAGTAGGGACAAAGAAGACAAAGCCTGGTTCGAATTCTGTCAGAGACAGAAATCACCGATCTTGTCACTGTCACTTAGATTCAGTTTTCTCTCCAGGCAGGGGGACAGCATGCAGCAGATGGAGTGACAACAGAGTGCAACAGGTAGTGCAACCCCTCCATCTGCACATGAGAAAACCTGGGTATTTTCTCACCATCACGTGGATTGTAGGGGTAGCACAGGCACACAAAAAGAACTCACATCCAACATGGGCATGTGTAAATAGGGGAAACCTAAACTCCACAAGAGGAGGTGTCTTTATGATCCACCTGTCTTTTGCGGGAAGGAGATGCATGCCACACGGGGGGCTGGTGATGGTGGGGAGTTTCACCTTTGTAGGCTTATGAACTACTTGAATCTCAGTTTGATGGTAACCACGTGAATGGCTAAGCTTTGGCTTTTTGGGAATAGGGAGGGCACGGGGGCTGTGGCTGTTTTTGTTGTTTGGGGTTTTTTTTCCATAACATTCCACCTGACAAAGACAGACAAATCCAGACCTGTAAATGGTTTTGGCACTTACAACTTGGATTTAAGTTGCAGTTCCACTATAGCCTGACAGTGATTTGGTAGATGCCAGCATCCCATTCTTTCCATTGATGCATTCCAGCTTAGAGCTGGTACCAGTCTCTGGTGACCCAGTGAACCACTTCCAGAACTATTTAAGTGACAGGCATTAAAACCACTATTAGACTGTCCTGGTATTTCAAGTGAGCCTGAACACACGGACAAAACTGACAGAGGTGACACAGACCCTGTTCATTCGAATCTATAGGGTCTTCCACGTTTTGGATGAGAGGCCTGCTAAGTTACACAGTTGTATTAGAAGCTGAACTTTGCAATGTTCCTTTAGAACTCAGCTGCTTTGCATTTTTTTTAAAATCACTCCCAGTAAATTGACATTACCTTCTTTTAGTAATTATTTGCTATGACAATTTCCATGCAGCACTTCTGATGTAGTTCCCTAGTACTGCTGAGATTTAAGTCCCCCTTCTCTAATACTAACTACGCTTGAGGTTAATTTTAGGAAAGGCTGGCACGTGAGTAAAGTTATCTCAAAGCTGTACCACAGTAAAGGAAAGCCACTATTTTCTAGGTAAGGAAGAAAATAAAGTTTACCTGTGACCCATTCCTTGCACAAGGACTTAATGAATTTTGCATTAAGCAGCCCAGTAAAAAAACCAATCAAACTCACTGAACAGATTTGTGCCACTAGTTCCAACTACTGCTGAATCCTGTACAACAATGTGTTTTCCCTTTTAACTCTACACCCACCCAGGCTAAAGGTAAGCCACAAAGAAGTGTATACTAAATGAAATTAGTAATTGCTCTCTGTCCCAGCTTTCTACCAGTGGGTACTGACAGCAGTACTACAAAACATTTCAAAGACATATATATGTTTAAGTCCCAGATTCCTCAAGAAAAATAACTTTTCTCCATAATTACGAATACTTTAAGAAATAGTATTTAGAAAAACTAATTTTTATTAAGAAGATAGCTTTCCTATAGGACCTTGAGAGACAGAAAATGCTTTCTCTCTCTATACAAGATGAATACATCCACAGCTTGTGCTGAAGCCATGTCCATACTACATCCATTTCAGGAGGGTTTATCTGAGGCCAGTTGAGACTGGTGCCGTGCATTAATGTCCAACAGAGTTTGGAGCACATTTCCTCTGCCTCTGGAAGGCGCAGTTTGGTTTATGGCTCAGTTTTGTTTATGAGGAATCCAGCCATGCTTTCCACAACTGTTCTGGACACAAACTGAGATGTCTTAAGTGAAGAGGTTCACAAGCAAATGCCTCACCTGAATGGAAATGCTGATGTACACACACCCATAGGCATAACCTTAGCTCCCCATATTTAGTCTCAGTTTAAGTCTCCATAAGTAGTTATAATCAGATTCTCAAAATCATTAATACGCTCTTAGTATTTTATTCTAATTAAAAGTAGCATATCTGATCAAGTTAATGATGCCATGATATGCAGAAACCAAGTAAAACTCCATCAAGAAAATTTGCATTACGTAAAAAATATTACTTCAAAATATATAAAACAATCTCAAACAAAACCCCACACCACAAACAAGAACTAAAAATCCAACCCAAGCTATGCAAAAAAACCGCAAACCCAAACCCCAAAAAACTTTACCCAGAATGCAATGCTAAGGACAAATAAAACATGAAAAATATCTTGTAACATTCAGTTCAATTGCACTATGGAGAAGGTATGAAAAAAAACATAAAATGGTCAGCTTAGTAATGAAATTAAGAGAACTGTTATATTCTGTTTTTACAATCTCATTTACATAACATTCAGGTTTTCATATTTTGCTAAATCATGACTGTCTTCTCAGTACATTGACCTTGAAATGTGGACTATTTTGCTACTTAAAAGGAGTTTGTACCTTCTGTTTCCTCCACTAAAACAAAGCTTACATTCAGAGTTACAAAATCTAATAACTTTGAATGTTTTAGTTACACAATATCTAAAGTGACTACAGATATAAGCACAAAAGTAACTATGAATTAGTGGAATCTTTCCCACAGTATCTCCTTATCCATTAGCAGCCACTGAAAATAGGATCTTTTTTTTTTGTAAAAACCTTTCAGTTATCCAAATAAATAGTTGTTTCAGGGTTTGTGCTAATTAGGTTTCAAGTCAGAAACAAAAGACTTTTTAGGACAGCTTTGAATAACTATCATCAATAAAATTCACCAAAACATGATGTAAACTCATTCTTGGCAACACTAAGTTATTTTGTTTGAACCACTCAAAATTCCTTAGCCAGACCTTACTAATTATAAATTTCTAGCAACCTTTAAGCATGACATATTAGAAGTACTCTACCAGTAATACACTACTACTGAGTATTCTAGAAGTGCTGTTACCATATTTATCACACAAATTACCCTGTCTGTCCTTTTCTCCATGAACATAAGTAGGTGGCTGAGAAACAGAACCAAACTAAAAATTAGTACAAACTAAAAATAAATGCACAAGCTAAAGAAAAAACACCTATCAGATTGATTTTTCCAGTTTCTTCCACAGTTGGAAGCTTTGTATAGCCAGAATTTAGGAAATATTTAGATTTAACTAGTAGCAATGTATATATCTAGAAAGAGCCAATCCTTAGGAACACAGTGCTTTGAAAATTACCTCATTTACTCACCTAAGACAGTATCCATGCAGCTGTTCATTTTACAACTCCAAGAATTATTTTACCTTTTTTCCCCCCAAATGCTCGAATTGGTCTACAGACGTTTACACCAAAAATTGGATTTTATACAACAAATTCTGGTGAGTCATTGAAATAGCCCCAATGTGGAATACCTATTAGAATGCACTAAAGATTCCTTTTAAAAGTATTAATTGCTCTTCTTCTAAAGTGAAACGTAAAACACACATGATACAACTTGGTGATTTCAATAGTGTATGATTAAAATATATTTTATATATATATATATTTACTCATTGAATTCTTAATATTACAAAGAGTATCTGGGTTGGAAAAAGGGGCTTTTTTATGTACTACTTCAGAGTTGGGATTTTTAACCTGTGAAAGTGAGGCTTCTACAATCATTCTATCTGAACTTTGCCACAACTTTTGCCCATTTTTAATAAATACTGAATACATATGATACTGAATTTCCCATATCAGCTTTTGAACAGGCAGCCTTTACTGAGGAACATCTTGAGAGTTAGCTTGGCTGTTTAGGCTGCTGGTTAGTCTACAGGGTCCCTAAGCAGTTTAAGAATATTTTCACAACCTATCTGGCTGTGAAGGTGTAAGGGAATTAGCTAAACACACTGTCATGGATTTAGAAAGTGCAGGGGTAAGACCCTTAAGGTGCCGTGAAAGAGACATTTCTAAGGAATTTTAGAGATGTGGATAGGATCTAGGCTTACTACAGCACGTGTTTCTGCCTGAAATGGTTTCTATGGTTCAGATCACAAGATATTTCAACTCAGGTCTTTCCGTGAAGCAATCCTGAGGGCAGGTAAATAAGAATTTTGTTTTGTTTTCCAAACATCTTCAACTTTTTGTGCTGTCTCAAAGTTGATATTCGACTACCTTCCAGCTTGAAGGAAGATTTGACTCAATAAGAATTGGAATCTTTGAGACATTACTTCACATGAAAAGGTGTAAAAAAAACCAAAACAAACCACACACCAAAAAACCCCAACAAAAAAAGAGTTGTAGAAGGTGCTGTACAACCCCACTTATCTGTAAAGTAGGGATTAGATTGCTTTAATCTTAAAAGTTTTCCGGTAAAATGTTTTCCAGTTGAATGGAATCAATGTGCACTGTGAGCCATTCATGAAGAAAGCAAGCTTTAGTCAGTGCTAAAATGACTTTTGCAAACAGATAAAGTTACGGCAAACTGGTAAGGAGAAAAGAATTCAGAGAAGTAGAAAATTCAGTGCTTCATTTTATTTTGTGGTTATAGACTTTAGAACAAGCTAAACATTCAACTCTTATCTAAAACCAAGCTTCCTGCTTTTCATATGGGTTGCACTGACAGCTGGGGTAAAAAGAGTTGTTTTAATTAAAACTCCACTCTAGGGAAGATCTTGTAGAACTAGCATCTGTACCTGGCCTGATGAATCTCCAGTAAACAAACAGATGGGGTGGTTTTAGCACAAGCATCAGTATTTTAGAGGATAACAAAAAGCAATTTTGCTGGCGTTTCTGAACACTCAATATAAAGCAGACTTAGCTTTGTTAGAAATAGTAGCAAAATGCAACTGTTTCAGGGGAAGCAAATGTAACTGAAGTAGAAGTTGCCTTATCTGTGTATTTGTTAGAAATATCTTGAATTGCACTGATATAGTATATTTATCTCTATCTCCTAACACAATTTGCACTAATCTGACTCACACAAATATCAGATTTAATATATACAATAAGAGAAAAACAAATCCGAAGACATGTTCCTGAGGGTAAAACACTAATTCGGGAACACTAGCACTTTTTGTCAGCTTGGAGTACTTCTATATAGGAGTCAGCATTTAAGTGAAAAAATAATAGCTGCATTAAAAGAAGAAAAAAAAAATCCAGTTCAGAATAAATACTGTTAGAATCGGGAAGAAAGATTCATTGATATATGGCACTTTGTCATATATTATATTCCTCTCGATAATCTTTTCTTTCATTAATGCAAACATAAGACATTCATGTACATATGTTTGCATGGTGTAATGATATTACAATAAAGAAACAGTAGAAGGGATTATTTGCCCTTTATTTTCAAGGACCCATGCCCATGATTTTTCCATGTGTTTGTGTCTATCATAGAGAAATTGTTTCTTAAAGAAATAGAAATTCTTAAATAAACACAAGAATATTACCCCTTCCAAGTCAGAATATACTTTGGAATACAATTTATGGTAAGTACAGTAGGGAAATTAGGAATACATGTATTAATCTTTTGCCTTTCAGTCAAAATAAAACAGTTTCCATACCAAATATCTACAAATTTTTTTCCAACCTTTAATCGATTGAAGTAATTGTACCTGTCACATAAAAATGTGAACTCTTTCTCTGCCAATAGCCTCTTACGCATATTTACCTACGAATTTTGGTTAAAATTAGTCAAGCAGAAAGCAGCTGATTAGATATTGATATAAATTATACTTATATAATTTATATAATTATTTTGTAAGTTCATGTTTATATTAATTTATATATTTATATTATTTTATATGGATATAATTCTTATTTATATAATAGATGTATTCATATACATTATTATAAATAAGAACAAAAGTAAATTTAGATGGTGTGAGAAAAGCAAATTCAGTGATTTTATGATTGCATGATTTTCAATGCTAAAACATAAAACATGATAGCAATGGATTCCCAAACAAGGGAGGGAAAAACATGTATATACACATGCATATCTGTATGCAAGTACATTTTATCATTTTATAGTGTTTAGATGTGTTGCTCTTGTTTTCAGTCTAGGAGAATTCAAGGAAAGAGCACCAAAGTAATGAAAATGACTGCTAGAAGCCGATAGAAATCACTTTCCATAATTTCAATTGGCCATTCAGGAGGTCTCCTAATAGTTCAATTCCCCATTTGCCGCCATGCTTCTTACATCCCCATCCCCCAAATTAGAATAAAGTGAACTTTGGAAAGAAAAAATGAAACTAGAAATAAACCATAGTTATGCTGAAGAAGGAAGGAAGAAAATCAGAGATCAGATTTCATTCTGGAGCCTTTTCTAGCCCACCAAAAAAAAAAAAAAAAAAGGGGGGTGGGGAGGGGACACTGGCAGAGTGTATATGATGTTATTGAAGCTGAAATCATACCTGCCATCTCAGAACTGATGGATTAAATAAAGCTTTTCATCATCCCCAGGATCTGGAAATCACTTTCTACAATGTTATACTCAGTAGAAATTATAAATCTAGATTTTAATAGAGCTTTCTATTGAATATTTCTAAAGAATGCTATACTCATGGGCTTACCACCACGTATTTGCTTTGAAGAATCCTCTTTACAGCTTTTAATTAGCTTCTTTGTGTACAAATTCTGAAGTAAAAATCTTCACCATTCAGAAACTTACATTGCACTGTAAATCTCATCACTACTTGAGAAACACTAGGCTGTTAATGTTTGACTCAATTTGATGTTTTAAAAAAGACCCAATCTGACATGTTATACAGGTATGTATCATTCCAGAGAGAAAACACAACACTGCATTACAGCTGTAGTGTTGTCTGCAACACAAGCAGAAATGAACTGAGTATAAACAGAAGGGAAAGAATACTATCCTTTAGATCAAGCATAATAAATCAAAACCAAAGGTAAGCATTTTCTATTTATTGATTTTCACAGTATTATCCAAGCATTGTTATGCTGCATTGATATAAAAATAATCTGTTGCAACATAGATGCTGCCTTTTCCAAGTACTTCAATAATAATATAGGGAACCCAGTAGTTTTAGACTATTAATTTCTAAACTCTACTGAAATAAATGAGCATATTTTCTTTCTGATGTTTACCTACTAAACTTCATCTTTTTGTGACTACACTCATATGATATATATGCAAAGTGGATTGGAACGATGAATACAAAAAGAATGCAGAATAAAAGGCAATGAATTATAATGACTGTAAGACACCACTCACTCTGTCCCACTCAAATTTACAGAATGTTATGTTTTCCTCAGGCTTTTATACTGTGCATGTATGTATGCAAGTGCTGTGCTGAAGGTTTTTTACAAAAAGGTACATGTTCATCCTGCCTACACCTAGCCAGGACACAACAGTCCAAAAAATATATTCTCAAGCTATAGTTCCATAGCATTTAATATTGGATCTGTGCACTACAATACACATTTGATTTGTATTAGACATGAGAACACAACTGCATTTTTCTCTCAAATTAGACGGTGCAGACAATATAGTCTCTATGATAGCTTTATGCTCCACAGTGGTTACATGACAGCTATAGTAGAACAGATAATATTCAATCTAGCATAAAGTCTGACAACCCCAAATTCCCAGAAAATAGTTGAGTTAGCAGAATATGTTTGTACTGGATCATTGCTTACCACTATGTAGCTGCAACATTCTTGATTAGAAGTAGGAGCCCTTAAGCCAGATTCAGTCTGCTGTTGAACTGTGGCCTGGGAACAGCTTACACCACCCAATTGGAGTGTAGCACTGAGCTGTTCCTCACTCTGCTCCTGTTGAGCCAGTTGTTCTGCCTGCCATCAACCGAGACCAAACTACACAGAAAGCCAAGACTTAAACAGGAACAATAACTTAATTCTTGTGGCTCTTAATTTGTGCTAACAAAGTACATTACAGGTGATTTCACACACAGGAGTACATACAATTGTTTTACTGCTTGATTTTCTTAAGCTACAGTAATTTACCCTGAAAGTTTAGCTGTGCAGAAACCGAGGCTAAGAAAGCTGTAAACAAATGAACATTTATTACACATGACAAAACAGTTGCTTTTCACTTCACAAACCCAACAGAAACTACTAATGTGGCACGTTTATCTGAAAGCAATACCCTTCCCTTTTTAAATATCACACACCTCTCAGCCAGCCTTGAGTATGTCTTCTTTAATTTCCACAGTTTCACATATAAAGTTGTGAATAATATGCTCTTGCAAATACTAGAAAAAAAAGTCTATTTTTTTATAGCACCTAATTTCAAAAGTACAAAATGCTTTCAAAGAGTAGGAACAGAGATCTCCTGAATAATTTGATTATATTTCAGGCAGCATATGCAGGCTTTAAAACAGTGGCAAACTACAGACAAAACCAAGACCCAGACTTAGCCATCCCAAGGCCCTAGTTCAGACGATGTTCCAATTCTTAAAATGAAACATAATTCATCTGAGAACCACGGATTAAGGGAATAATGAGTAATATCACAATGAGAAACCAAATTTGCTCTGTTCTAGGTGTAAAATTATATTCTCATTTTTGGGGTGTTAATTTTGCAGCAAAACAGGATTACATCACCCCAAAGAGATTTAGATTTAGAATATTACATTTAGAATAGTCATATTTTGCATATACTTTTATGCACACACATGTAGTGGGAATCCCAGGAAACAGCAAGCATAAAGTAAAAGCATTTTCTTAATAAATTTCCCAGTAGTCATTTTAAAGAACATGATCCCAGTTTGGAATACTATAATTTTTCCCCCTCAAAACACTAACAGGCTCCTATTTAACTTGCCTTGCTTCTGTTATTTGATACCAGTACTCTGTTCCATTGGTTGTAAGAGTCCCCAAAATCACATTTACTTTGTGAGCAATTACTAGTATCCCCTGTGATACCAACACCATGCAAGTTCTCAGAATAATAAATTCCCTAAGGCAAAGTTCCTACTTGCTATGGCCAGTGTATTCAGAAAACCTTTTCTTGTACTATCATATTTTGAGAACTGCAGGTTGAATTCAGGTTTTTCATGCAGCACTTTTGACAAGCAGTACTCTTGGGAACATCCCCTATCCTTCTTAAAGGGCAGGTTGCATATAACAAAGTAGGAAAAGGGCAGCTTCTTAGTAAAGAACTCCAGACAGAGGTTGAAGCTTCAAAGAAAACCTTATACTGACTCAAACTTACTAACAATTCAAAAGAAGTAAATAGTAGTGGTGTTTTACACAGGCAAACAAACACAGAGCAGATGTGATTTGCCCAAAGCAAGACTGACAGCAAAGCACAAGCACCTACCCAAACACCATTAGTTTCACAGCATAACAAAAATACACATAACATGGACACAGCCTTGATTAGAAAAAAAGTGCTGTTTTTCTTTTTTGTTTTGTTTAAAAGAATTGTTTTGTATCAGAGATTTTAAAAAAAGAAGTTGTAAACCTCAAGTCCTTATTTGGTAGAGAAAATGGGATATGGCAGCACACATTTGGAACTGCATTGTAAAGAGCGAAAAAAACCCCCAAACAAGCAAACAAAACAAAACAAAACAAAACAACAAAAAAAGCAACCCACAAAAAACCCTAAAACCAGCAATTACAAGAACGATAGTTTTAAGGAATAATTCTGTATGTCTAGATCAACTCCACAGCACATTAGGGGGAAATACTCATTACCCACAGTGACTGAGTCAGACCTCTGTTTAGCATTACCTCAGATAATTTCAGTAGCTCCATATTTAATAAAATTAAGAATTCTTCCTGTGCCCCCTCCTCCCCTTCATGATACATGGTACAGAAAAGCGTTTTACACAGTTACAGCAATAAACCAATCCCTAATCTCTTATTATCAGAAGTCTGAATAAGTACACAACACTAGCAACTCTCATATATTAAAATATTTTCCATGCTTGTGACACTTCACTGAAATTCTTTATTTTTAGACAGTTTTCACATTGACAAAATCCTTGAATGTAAAAGGTGCTCTGCAGAAAGCCTGGTACAATAGCTCTAAGATGGAAAGAGCTGCATTCAGCTTTATTAAGTGAGCCTATTTCACCTATCTTCTTGAAAACAACTTTTCAGCATAATTAGCTATTTAATTCCGCATCAAAAAGAACAATCAATAAACTACTTTCAAATTTTACTTTGCGAAAACTTATGCTTATATATATTGCAGCAATATTAAGAACTATATCCATGTAGATTAATGACTAACGAAACACATGAACAACTGAATGTATGAAAAATGTGAAAATACTCTCTAACAGATGTTTCTGTAGAACTTATTCTAATGTTCTAAAAAACATATCAAAAGAGAAAAAGAAAATCAGCCTAACATTCTTTCTGCACAGCTAAGTTCCAAAATTTAATTCTTACTGTTCCTTTAATTTTGAAAAGAATGAGCCCTAGCTTGAGCTGCTGACGTGTGGTAATACAGAGTCTGTGCCTTTAATAATCTGCAGGTGAATCACTTAAAAATGTTCAGCTTCATTTAACTTGACAGCTCAATAATTTACATGTTGATTGTTCTCACTTTGGATACTTAGAATTTAACACCACCTCCATGGTCCTACTGACATGTTCTTACTCTAACAAGCTTCACAGAATCATAGAATATGCTGAGTTGGAAGGGACCTACAAGGATAATCCAGTCCAACCCTTAGCCCTGCACAGAACTATCCCCAAGAGTCACACCCTCTGCTCTCCTATGGATGATACTTTCATTTGGATGACAGTACCATCCAAATGCTTCTTGAACCCTGTCAGGCTTGATGCTGTGACCACTTACTAGGGAGCCTGTTCCAGCACCTAATCACCCGCTGGGTGAAGAACCTTTTCCTAATATCCAACCTAAACCTCCCCTGACACAACTTCAAGCCACTCCCTCGGGTCCTGGGAGACCACTATAGAGAAGAGATCAGTGCCTGTCTGATCAGTTACTTCTTCCCAGGAAGTTGTAACTGCAATGAGGTCTCCCCCCAGGCTCAACAGACCAAGTGACTTCAGCCAGTTGTCATAAGGCTTCCCATCAAGGCTCTTCACCATCTTCATTGCCCTCCTTTGGACACTCTCAAGTTAAGTTAATATCTTTCTTATATTGTGGTGCCCCAAACTGTGCACAGTATTCAAGATGAGGCAGCACAGAGCAGAGCAGGATGATCCCCTCCCTTGACTGGCTGGTGATGCTTTGCCTGATGCCCTGCAGGACAGAGTTGGCCCTCCTGGCTGCCAGGGCACTGCTGACTCATATTCAGCTTGCCAGGGACTGGGACCGCAGGTCCCTTTCCGTGGCACTGCTTTCCAGCATCTCATTCCCCAGTCTATACATACATCCAGGCAGTGTCCCATCCCAGATGCAGAATCTGGTACTTCCTTTGTTGAATTTCATATGGTTGGTGATTCCCCATCCTCTAATTTGCGGAGGTCTCTCTGCAGGGCCTCCCTGCCTTTGAGGGAGTCAACAGCTCCTCCCAGTTTTGTGTTCTCTGCAAAGTTGCTTAGTATCCCTTCCAGTCCTGGGTCCAAGTAATTTATGAAGATGTTGACGAGCACAGAGCCCAAGATGGAGTCCTGTGGAACTCCACTAGTGACAGGTTGACAGCCTGATGTGACCCCATTCACTATTACCCTCTGTGCTCCACCTATGAGCCAACTGCTCACCCACTGCATGATGTGTTTATCCAGCTCTGTGCTGGACATTTTGTTCAAAAGGATCCTGTGAGAGACAGTATTGAAAGCTTTACTGAAATCCAAACTGTCTTCCCCTGATCAACTAGGTGAGTTACTGTGTCATGGAAGGAAATGAGGTTTGATAAGCAAGACTTTCTTCTCGTGAAGCCATGCTACCTGTGACCAATAACTGCATTGTCTTCCAAGTGTTTTTCAATACTTCTCAGAATAATCTTCTCTATAACTATCAAGCACTGCAGTGAGACTGACAGGCCTGTAGTCTCCAGGGTCCTGCCTCTTGTCCTTCTTGAAAATTGGGACACCAGTCTGCTGGGACATCTCCAGATTCGCAAGACCACTCAAAAATCATCAAGAGAGATTTTGGGATGACATCAGCCAGCTCTTTGAGAATCCTTGGATGAATCCCATTGGGGTCCATAGATTTGTAGGAATCCAGTTGGAACAGGAGATCCTGCACAATTTCAGGGTCGACTGGGAGTTGATCATTCTCACAGTCATGGTCCTTCAGCTCAGGGCACTGAAACCTCCTTGATCCATCACCCATGTAGAAGACAGAGGCAAAGACAGGGTTAAACACTCCTGCCTTGTCTCTGTCCCTCTTTGTGAGGTGACTATCCTTATCCTGTAATGGGCCAGTTTTATTTCTGTACTGCCTATTGCCATTAATGTATTTGCAAAAAATTTTTTTTATTGTTCCCTACATTTCTGGCAGCTTCAACTCCAGATGAGCTTTGGCCACATCCATTTTCTCCCTACAGTGTCAAACAGCATCTCTGAACCCTTCGCAAGTCACCTGACCTTGCTTCCACTGGGCATACACCTTCCTTTTTTTGTTTTATCTCCAAGAGAAGATCCCTGTTCAGCCAAGCCAGCCTTCTGCTTCGCCTGCCTAATTTCCAGCATTTGGGAAATTGCCTGCTCCCGTGCCCTGAATAAGCGATATTTAAAAAGTGACCAGCACCGATGGACCCCTGAACCTGCAAAAAACATCTTGCAAGGGGACCTTGCTTTCTAATTCCCTGAAAAGCCCGAAGTCCGCTCTCCTTATATCCAGCGTTGAGGTTTTGTTGTCACTTCCCCTCCTGTTAGCAGATTTTAAACTCCTTCACGTCATGGTTGCTGTGGCCAAGAGGCCACCAACTTCCACTTGGCTCATGAGAGCCACCCTATTGATAAGCAGCAAATCAACAAGAGCATCTTTCCAAGTTGACTCCCTTAGGACCTGTTCCATAAAGTTGTCATCCAGGTTTTTTAGGCATCTTGTGCCCTGGGTTGTACCAGCTGCGTGATGTTCCCAGTTAATTTCTGGCAAGTTGAAGTCCCCCATAAGGACAAGGACAGTTGACTTGGAAGTGTCCCTTAGATCCTCAAAGACTAATTCATCAGTGTCATCCTCCTAGCTGGGAGGTTTATAGCAGACTCCCACGCTGACATTATATGTTTGACCCTTTGATTCTTACCCAGAGGCTCTCAATTATGCCATTGCCAACTGTGAGCTCCATACATAACATATTTTAGTCAAATTTAGTGGAATTAGTTTTCAAGTCCAATTAAAGTTTAAGAAAGTGATCTGAAAATACACACAATCTATGAAATGAATCACTTAATAGTGAGCATATTTTAATGAAGAGAATTCCCAAGCTTACCTTGGCATGCAAAACATCACAAATTTTTAAGATATAATATGCTCCTGTATCAGGGAATGTGGATGTTTTCTCTTCTGGTCTGTGTTTGGCCCAGCCACCTGTGAAAGTGTGTTCTGTTTCCTGCCAAGTAGTGGGAAAACAAGGCTGATAAAC